>JARYGA010056554.1:0-49483 GCA_030545235.1 Helianthus tuberosus | reverse complement strand
GGTGTTACATCCTCACCCCCTTAAAAGAAATCTCGACCTCGAGATTTACTGAAACAAATAAGGGTACTTTTCTTTCATTGTGGATTCAACCTCCCACGTGTACTCGGGACCTCTACGGGCATCCCATTTAACCTTTACGATCGGTACATGCTTCCTCCGAAGCTTCTTAACCCGTCGATCCTCAATCGACAAAGGTTTTTCAACAAACTTTAAGCTCTCGTCGATGTGCACATCCGTATGCGGTATGACTAGCGATTCATCAGCTAGACATTTCTTTAAGTTGCAGATATGGAAAACATTATGAATACCGCTGAGCTCTTCAGGTAAGTTTAGCTTATAAGCCACTGAACCTACACATTCGATGATCTTGAATGGTCCGATATACCTTGGACTTAACTTACCTTTCTTACCGAATCGCATCACCCCCTTCCAGGGTGATACCTTAAGCAAAACTTTATCACCAACCTCGAATTTCCGAGGTTTACGCTTTGGATCTGCGTAACTCTTCTGCCTATCCCTGGCGGCTTTCAGACGGTCACGAATTTGGACAATTTTGTCCGTCGTTTCAAAGACTAATTCTGGTCCTGATAATTGGACATCTCCCACTTCCGCCCAACAAACGGGCGTTCTGCACTTTCTACCGTACAAGGCCTCGAAAGGTGCAGCCTTGATGCTTGTATGGTAGCTATTGTTATAGGAGAACTCGACTAATGGCAGATGATTATCCCAACTACCACCTAAGTCGATCACACATGCTCGAAGCATGTCTTCCAAAGTTTGGATGGTACGCTCACTCTGTCCGTCCGTCTGAGGATGGTAAGCCGTACTGAAATTTAAGCGCGTGCCCAAAGATTGTTGGAAGCTTTTCCAAAAATGTGATGTGTATCTAGTATCTCTGTCAGAGATAATAGACACTGGTACGCCATGTAGAGCTACAATCTTATCTACGTATAGTTGGGCTAACATGTCGGAGCTGTAGGTCTTCTTAATGGGTAGGAAATGTGCTGACTTAGTCAGTCTATCCACTATCACCCATATAGTATCATTGCCTTTCCTTGTCTTCGGCAACTTGGTGATGAAATCCATTGTCACCATTTCCCACTTCCACGTGGGAAGTTCAGGTTGTTGCAGCAAACCTGACGGCTTCTGATGTTCAGCTTTGACTTGTGTGCACGTCAAACATTTAGCTACATAGGTAGCTATAGACTTCTTCAAGCCTATCCACCAAAAATTTGCTTTCAAATCCTGGTACATCTTATCCGCTCCAGGATGAACAGAATATTTGGAATTGTGGGCTTCCTGGAGGATAACATCCCAAAGTCCCCCATAAATTGGAACCCATATTCGTCCATTTAATCTCAGGATTCCGTCCTTGCCAAGAGATAACTGCTCCTCAGTTACTCCTAGCTTTTCATTAGGATAGTTAGCTTCCAACACAGCTTTCTTCTGTGCAGCTAACAACCTTTCATTCAATCCGTTCTTTATCTCAATGCTCTTCGCATTGATTCGGATGGGCTTCACCCTTTCCTTTCGACTCAAGGCATCGGCGACTACATTCGCCTTGCCGGGATGGTATCTGATTTCACAATCATAATCATTCAAAGTCTCCATCCAACGGCGCTGCCTCATGTTTAAATCCTCCTGATTAAACAGGTGCTGAAGGCTTTTGTGATCAGAATAGATCACACACTTGATTCCATATAAGTAGTGCCTCCAAAGTTTTAGTGCGAATACAACGGCACCCAATTCCAAGTCATGGGTGGTGTAATTCTTTTCGTGCACCTTCAACTGGCGTGAAGCATAGGCAATGACTTTGCCTTTTTGCATAAGCACACACCCCATCCCGGTGTGTGATGCTTCACAATATACTACAAATTCATCTATTCCATTGGGCAATGTTAACACTGGTGCATTGCTCAACTTTTTCTTAAGAATGTCAAAGGATTCCTGCTGCTTAGGGCCCCAATCAAACTTAATCTTCTTACGTGTCAACGAAGTTAGGGGCGCAGCAATCCTTCAGAAGTTTTCGATAAATCGCCTATAGTATCCTGCCAAACCTAGAAAGCTACGAATCTCTGTAGGCATCCTTGGCTCTTGCCAGTTCATAACAGCTTCAACCTTAGCGGGATCTACTTGGATTCCGCGTTCGCTAACCACATGTCCAAGGAATTGGACTTCTCGAAGCCAAAATTCACACTTGGAGAATTTGGCGTAGAGCTTCTCCTGCTGAAGTAGTGAAAGAATACATCGAAGATGTTTCTCATGGTCAGCTTGGTTCTTCGAGTAGATGAGGATGTCGTCTATGAAGACGATGACAAATCTGTCCAAGTAGGGCTTGCAGACGCGATTCATGAGATCCATGAATGCGGCAGGTGCATTAGTGAGCCCAAAAGGCATCACTAGGAACTCATAATGACCATAACGAGTCCTAAATGCAGTCTTGTGTACATCTTCATCTTTAACTTTCAATTGATGATAGCCTGTTCTCAAATCGATCTTGGAGAAGTAACTTGCCCCTTGCAGTTGATCGAACAGATCGTTGATCCTGGGCAATGGATACCTATTCTTGATAGTGACTTTGTTAAGTTCGCGGTAATCGATGCATAGACGCATCGATCCATCCTTCTTCTTTACAAACAGGATTGGTGCTCCCCAAGGAGATGAACTAGGTCTAATGAAACCTTTGGCTAGCAAATCATCTAGCTGCGTCCTCAATTCCTTCATCTCTGTTGGTGCCAATCTATAAGGCGCTCTCGCAACAGGAGCTGCTCCGGGGATGATGTCGATTCTGAATTCTACTTGCCTATCTGGTGGTAGACCAGGTAGTTCTTCAGGAAATACTTCAGGGTATTCAGAAATAACTGGAATATCTTCAATCTTGGGTTTCTGCTCATCAATAGTCACTTGTGCCATGTAGATGACACAACCCTTCTTCAAACATCTAGATGCCTTGAGCATAGACACTTGCTCAGGCAGACCATACTGGGTATCTCCCTGAATGGTAAGTGATTCACCAGACGGAGTCTTGATCACTACTTGCTTCTTATTGCACATTATCTGGGCTTGGTTACGAGATAACCAATCCATGCCTATAACTATGTCAAAACCTGCTAACTTCAAAGGAAGTAAAGACAATGGAAAAGAGTGGTTCCTAATGGATATAACACATCCATCTAACACGGTTGACGCGGTTTCTAAGGTACCATCAGCTAATTCCACCTCATATTTCACGCTTAGGGTTTTAACAGGCAATTTCAAAAATTCACAAAACTTATTATCTACAAACGACTTATCAGCGCCTGAATCAAAAAGTACCCTTGCATAAACATCATTGATGAGAAAGGTACCTGTGATTACGTTGTCATCCTGGACTGCTTCCTTTGCATCCATTCGAAAGACCCTTGCATTGGTCTTCTTGGCCTCTTCAGGCTTCTTGGCGTACTTAGGGCAGTTGGTTTTAATGTGCCCTTTCTCATTGCAGTTGTAGCATGTGGCATCTCTTATCTTCTTGCACTCTACCATCCTGTGCTCTATAGACTTGCATATCCCACATGCAGGTGCTCCTGACTTAGAATTGGACTCAAGTCTGCACTTTCCAAAGTGGCGTTTTTGGCAAGTCGTGCACTTTGGCTTTTCCTCTGTTCGCTGACTATTCTTTCCAGACCCAAACTTCATAGAATCAGTGTTTCCCTTGTGCTTCTTCTCTGACCCTCGTGAGTTATCATCCTCACGTTTCCTCTTACTTTCTTCAGATTTCTTTAGCGATCTCAACCTGACCGCATCTAAAGTAAGGGACAGAGAGAGATCAGCTGCTGACCTAAACGTAGCAGGTCTTGAAGCCTTAACACTGGCTTTGATTTCTGGGGCTAAACCCCCAATGAAGTGAGCAATTCGCTTGGGTTCCGGTGTTACGAGATACGGAACCAGTCTGGACAGAGTATTGAAACTGGTGAGGTAAGCTTGACAATCTAAGTTTGTCATCACCAATGATAAGAAATCTGATTCAATTCTTTCGACCTCGTGTTGAGGGCAGTAGTTTTCCATAATGAGAGCAACAAACTGTTCCCATGACATGTTGTAGAGCGGGATCTTCCCAGCAGCTTGAATGAGAGACTTCCACCATGCCAGTGCCTCTCCTTTGAACGATTGGGATACATACTTCACTACATCCCTTTCAGCACAACCGCTGATATCGACAACTGTGTCCATTTCATCCAACCAGGTCATACAATCAATTGCTCCTTTCTCCCCAGTGAAATCCCGGGGTTTACAGGAAACAAAGTACTTATAGGTACAAGACTTGGTACGTGGTTCATTATCGAACACTATCCTCTTGGATGGAACACTGTGTTGATTAGATGAACGTCGATCATCATCTTTCTTTGACTCATATTTCTTTGAGGGTGGCTTGCTATGAGCCTCAGAATGAGTTTTAGGGACAGACTTAGAGTGGGGTACAGATGAGGCTTTACTATTAGTTCCACTATACTCCCTGAATTGCTCCTCTACAGCTTTAGATACCGCTGTATCAATCAGTGTACGAAGCTCTCCTCTGGTTATATTAATCCTATCATCATCGCGGTTTTCCAGAGGATGACTGTTCCCTTCCTCCGACCTAGCCATGTAGCTTTAATTGCTACAAAAAGAGAATAAGGGCAAGGTTTATACGGAAGCTTATACAGTTTTATCGTTTTAAAAGATTTATTAACCATGTTTTTAATACACATTTTAGTTAATTTGCTAAATATATAATTGTTCAGGATTTTTATCATAATCCTAAATTATAAGTTAATAATAGCACAAAAGGCCCAGTCACGTAGACAAGTTTAATTTATAGGCCTTGATTTTATGGAATCGAGGCGTGAAGGTTTGAATCTAAATTCATTACCTTTTCTTGACAGGGAGTTGTAGGCTACCACTGTCTTTAGTCTCAAAGGACGTTAATTATAGCCCGTGGGCACTTCATCCTCAAGGGATGATTATATAAACAAGGGAATTTAGAAAAACCCATTTAAGAATGACTTATGTGATTTCATCGTATCACATGTTGTCAAGCATGATAATATGCTTTCAGATGTTTAATAAAGATTTGAATCTCTTGAATAGGTTCTACCATCTTGGCCTTGTCTGCAGTGACATTTAGGCTAGGTTTTACCTTTAAGATTCTTTTTAATAATTAACGCAGAACAATCCTAAATTGAAATGTTTAACAAGGATCTGAATCTAATTGTGGAACTACCATCTTGGCCCTGTCTTAAGGTGACGTATGGCTAGGTCTTGTCCTTTTTAGATTTTGCCATTTTATCATAATGGTAGATCTTATAATATAGGAATGATATTTTTAAATATAATCGTTCCATTAAAATTTAAACAAGTATATGGTTGCCCTAAACGGGACTTCTAAAAGCAAATGACTTGCCCATGCAAAGGCTAATCAGAAAAATAACAAACGAAACAAAAATGACAAAATAAAACGAATTTGGATTAGTCCTATGTTCTTGTCTAGACTCAAGAATGTGCAACTGTGTAACTGAGATTAAACACAAAAGGCTAGTGTTTAATTCACTCAGTGTTGGCTCTGATACCAACCTGTCACACCCCGACTTTCCACGTATGACCGGTGGGCCCGGTGGGGAGTATCGTGACGTGGTTGGTAACATCATAGTCAAACAACACAATTATATAAATGCACAGCGGAAGCAAAAGATAATATATTACAATCCGAATATAAAGTAATATCCAGTATTACAACGGAAGTAACGGATCCACAGGCGGATCGAAAATAAAAAGGAAACTGTTCAACAGACTTTGACATCTAAAGCTTGCGAGACTTGAGTAATGATGCCTGGAGTAGCCAGCCTATTTCGTCTAGTACCTGCACTTAGCCTTTTTGGAAAATACGTCAGTTTACACTGGTAAATACAACTCAACTGACTCATTTAGAAAAGAGTTTGAAAATTTATTTGAATGCGCTTCGGCAAAATATCTTTTATAACTTGGGACAATTATTAAAATAATCATGTATACAGTTTTACTTATTTGTCGTCCATCAGGGCCGGTTAGAAGAGCCGGACAAGATTAACTGACACGCCACAGGTATAATGCCCACAAGGTTGATTCCTTTAGTGGATTACCAGTTTTTAAATAATGCATCTGTCAAGTGTACGCCTACACCCCGTGCTTAGGTCGTGGCCATTTCGTAAAATGATGCCAAGGATATCCGGGACATGGTCATTTAACCCCCAAAAGCTATACACCAAATAATACATATTAAACAGGTTATGTAAATACATCAATCACAATCCGATTTAAATGACTACATACACCTGAACAAGCGGTACTTTTATAGTGCCGTATCCCAAGCCCGTATAGGGAAAATAAGTTAAGAGTATTTACCTGAGCAAAGTATAAATCAAATACAGCAAGTGCACATATCTTTTACTAGGCTCCTAATCTGGAACGAAGGTTTTAATAACCTATTAGAATCCTAACGGGTCTTTAATTAAGCTTAAATTTAGACCGGTTAGTTTTCAAAAGGAATATACGGTTCGAACACGTGATAAAGCGAAGACCGGTTTAGAATGTGGTTTTGACCCGACAAGCTTGTATGCTTGTTTAATATGGGTAACTTAAACACATTCTGGATTTTGAGACACAAACGATATGGTTTGACCCGTTTCGGCTAATATATGCAAACTAGTTACATAGGCCGATCCGAACGCGAAAAGTGCGTAACGAGTAACCAATGAGTCATGTACAAGTTTCCTTAGTTAATATGCCTTAAATATGTTGTGATATCAGTAGGATACCTTCCATTATGCCCAAAACGAGTTTAATCTCAAAATAAGCCCTGTAGGGGTATTTTGGTCATTTTAAAGATTATAAAAGAGATTTAATGAACTTCTGAGGTTCGGGTCTGAATACATCAGTAAAATGACATAATTTATCATGTTATATCAGTTGGTAATAAGTCTTATGTGACAAAATGGTTTTAGATCCAAACTATGCGTTTAATACGCGTAAAAAGTCATTTTAAGCGATTTCCGGGTTATACCGGAAATCTGAGTTTTCTGATCAGGTTATAAAGTTCAAAATACTTTATTTATTTTATAAAATCAGTAGCAATTGGATTGGTATCAAAAGGGCTTGTAGAACTCATTTTATGGCCTAAAAGGGCATAATCGGTATTTACCGAATTTAGGCCATAACCCTAGGTTTTAATCAGTTAAAAATAATTAAAAATAATTAAAAATCTTTAAAAATCTCAAATTATTATATTACATCAGTGGGTAAAAGGTTTGGTGTCAAAAATTGGGTTTAGATAGGCTTTATGCTAATGACGCCGTTTAATTACTAAAAAACGTTATAATTACGTCATTGAGCATAACTCCTAACCTAGACCTCCAACTGATGTGAAATCTTAGCGTTATAATTACGTCATTGAGCATAACTCCTAACCTAGAGTCGGTTACAAGGCTGTACAGACAGCTGTCCATGTTTTCTGCATCTGGGAGGCTGAGGCGCCCCGCGTAAGGTTATGAGAAACCTTACGCGCCCCGCCTGAGACTCCTGATCAGGTTACCAAGTTTTCCTTTATTGCATTTTTGGTCCCCGGTCCTCCTAAACATCGCTTTCGCTTTAATTTATTGCATTATAAGCCTTTAAAATTGACTTATAAGGGCTCCAAGACTTATACCAACTTTGTGAGGTCCTTGGTCACTTTGTGTTTACCCGAAAAGTCATAACTTTCATTGTTGACGCATCTAACCCCTCGAATACGAATTTTATCATAACTTTCTCATACGATAACGAAACTTGGTGAAATTTTTATCACGCATTCTAGTGAGCATAATTAATCGTTACAAGGCTTCGGGTTTGCTAAAAGGTCACTCAGAGGTATATCTTAGACATGTTGACACATTTAACCCCTGTAGTTTGTAATCTCTCACTTTCTTCCACAGTTAGCTTCGTATGATCCATGATTTATTCGTTTAAGGTTATAAACATCATGTAGGGTTACTGTAAAGTGTATTTATTCATTGTTGACATTTTTAACCCTTAAATTCACATAGTTTCTATGTTTGTCAACTTTAGTCCTTCTAATGTAATCATTTGCACGTTCAAAGTTTATGACACGTGTCAATACATTATAGGATGCGAATTTTTGAGGTGTTACAGTATCGCACTTATGTGATTGGGGAGGCCAATACTCGCGCCCCCAACCACCAAATCGTTCGCGAATGGCGAACGATGGTTAGGGAGCGGGCCGATTGGGAGAAATACCGCGAGCGCCTTGTGCGCCAAGTTAAGGAGTTTGAGAAGGCTAATGCCAAGTTTGAGGAAGAGAAATCCAAGTTTGAGGCTGATAGGAAAGCGGAGGAATGGGGGCGCGAGGGCCTGAAGGGCAAGCTTCGAGCTGCCGAGGATCTGTTGGCAAAGGAGAAGGCTGAATGGAAGAAGATCTGCGAGAAAGACAACCGGCGCGCTTATGCTGCTCGCACTAAAATTACTGAGCTCGAAGGCAAGGTTGCTGAGTTGACAACGCAAGTTGAGGATGCGCAGGCTGTGCGTGCTGCTAAGGAGCAAGCTGAGGTTCGAGAGACTTCTCTTTTCAATTTATGCTTTTGTAAGCAGAGTTAAGTGAGTCTTTTATCCCTTGCAGGTTGAGCTGGCTGAGGTGAAGGTGCAGCTGTCAAGCAAAGACAAGGATCTGACGGCCAAGGATGTCGAGATTGCTGAACTGAAACGCCGCCTGAACGAGCAGGTTGACAAATGCGAATCCTTGGAAATCGATCTTGAGGCGGAGAAAGTTAAGGCCGCAACTGCTGAGGAGGCCAAGCAAAGAGCTGAAGAAGCGCACAATGTTAGTACCGCGGCCCTCAATGTAGCGCAGACTAACTATTCTGAGGCTCAGGGCATCGTTGATACTCTTGTGTCTGAGGCCGAGTGGATGCGCGGCCGCGGAGTAGTGCTGGTATGCTATTCTTTTCCCTTAAAAGTTTTATTTGCTAAAAGTTGTTTTTAATACACAGTCTTCGCTGTAGGTTGCCCATTCTGTCCTTAACGCTGGAGAACTGGATCGCGCTGTTGCTGCTCTGACAGATGCCGCCCGCGCAGTTGGTCATCGTGGATGCTATCTGGAATGTGCGCAGCACGTTGAAGAGGTATTCGGACAGGAGTTTGACAATAGTCATTGCTCAGTGACTGACCAGGCTAGTGCCGAGTTGACACGTGCTGAAAATGCTTATGATCATTTATCACTGCCCGTGATGGACTTGGTTGCGAAGGCTCTAGAGCATGATGACTGGTGTCAGCGCCTTAAGGCCATTCTTGACCCACCGATAACTGTTGACTTGTCTGATGCGGAAGAAATGGCGGGCAATGATGGCGATGAGGAAGGCGATGGTGTTGGCGATAAGCGCGACGATGATGATGGTGATGGCTTTGAATAGACTAGTGCTTTTAGGCTTTGTGCCTTGTAATTTTTCTTGAAGTTTTGAATGTAAACCTTTGCGTGGTCGCGCTTATTTTAGACTGAATGAATGCTATTTGTTTTCTATATAACTGTTGCGCGGTTGCGCTTATTAAATATAATGCTTGCTTATTCTTTCCCGTTACAATTATTGCACTGTTGTTAGAAACTTTGGTTAAGTTAGCGCGAATAAATGTAAGTGTGGCTCTTGTGTGAGTGTAACTGCCCAGTCTCGCGCTATGTTCGCGGAGAACCTTGGAGGCATAACTCAAGAGC
The DNA here is from genome assembly GCA_030545235.1 of Helianthus tuberosus. Taxonomy (NCBI): domain Eukaryota; kingdom Viridiplantae; phylum Streptophyta; class Magnoliopsida; order Asterales; family Asteraceae; genus Helianthus; species Helianthus tuberosus. Next base: position 39,735 of record JARYGA010056554.1, on the reverse strand, counting down.
TCGTAATTTACTGGAGTGTTTTCGTGCTAATCAGAAGTTTAACATGCATTTGTAACGAAAGTCTTCGTGCTGAAAGAAAAACATGTCGTATGCTTTCATTGATTAAGAAACAGGCGCTTAGGCCAACATACATTGCTTGTAACGTAAAGGCCGTTTAGCCAACATAGGGAAGTAAAGAGGCGCATGGCCAACATCAGCGAGTAAAGGCGCAAGGCCGAGAGTAATTACATATAGCATTTGCGCAGTTGTTGCGCATTCCACGTTCGCGGGATGATGTGATCATCCAGGGTGCGCAATTTGTATGCCCCTTTTCCTAGCACTTCGTGAACCAAGTATGGGCCTTCCCATTTGGGTGCTAGTTTTCCGGGGCGTTCAGCGTTCGAAGCCTCATTGTCCCTGAGGACATACTCTCCTGGAGTGAAGGTGCAAATGCGTACTTTGGCGTTGTAATACCTTTCCAATTGCGTCTTGTACTTGGCTTCTTTAATTCGCGCAATTTCGCGCCTTTCCTCTAGCAAATCCAAGTCAAGACGACGCTCTGCCTCATTGTCGATTGCGTTGACTGCTGTCAAACGCAGAGAGGGCAGGCCAACTTCTGCCGGGATAACCGCTTCTGAGCCATAGACTAGGCTAAAAGGGGTTTCGCCGGTACTTGTCTTCGGCATGGTTCGGTGAGCCCACAAGATACTCGGGAGCTCATCCACCCGGCCTCTTCGCTTTGTGCCCAGTCGGGCCTTTATCCCATCGATGATACTCTTGTTCACACTTTCAACCTGCCCGTTACCTTGGGGATGCGCAACGGAGGAGAAAGTGTGTTCGATTTTCATCTCTTTCATCACTTCTGGAGGTCCTCAGACGCAAAGTTGGTGCCATTGTCAGTTACAATCTTGAGTGGTAGGCCAAATCTGCAGATGATGTGCTCCCAAATGAACTTACGCACCATCATGGTTGTGGTTGAGGCGAGGGCTTTGGCCTCCACCCATTTCGTAAAGTAGTCGATGGCCACTATTATGAACTTGACGGCGCCAGGAGCCTCTGGGAAAGGTCCCACCATATCAATTCCCCACTGCTGAAAGGGCCAAGCAGTGGATACAGGGATAAGATCGTTTTTTGGGCGCAGGGTTTTTGGAGAGTGTCGCTGACAGGAGTCGCACTTGCGCAGCTCCTTCAAGGCATCGACATGCATCCCTGGCCAGTAATATCCAGCGTTCATAATCTTCGCGATAACCATGCATGGCCCTGCATGGATGCCACAGATCCCTTCATGAATCTCCCTTATCAAATAGTTTGCATCTTGGGGGTCCACGCAGCGCAGTAGTGGTCCCAAGAAGGATTTTCGGTACAAAATACCACCATTCATCTCGTAATGCAAGGCCTTGTTTTGAATCTTCATTGCCTCTGCTTTGCTCTCAGGGAGTATTCCTTCTTGCAAATATTGAATTATAGGGGCCATCCAGGATGGCTGCCCTATTTCGATCACGTTGACTTGTCGTAGCAGAACTGATGGATTCTTGAGTACTTCAATCCTTACATCTTTGGCGAGATGTTGAAAGGAGGTTGAAGCCAGTTTACTCAAAGCGTCTGCTGGTTTGTTTTCAGAGCGGTTGATGTGAACTACCTTGTAGGACTTGAATTTTTGGAGTAACTCTTTCGCCTGATCCAAATATAAGGCCATAACTTCGCCCTTCGCATCATAGATTCCGTTGATTTGACTGGCGATCAAGTTGGATCGTTCGGGTCAGTATCTTCTGTAAACGATTGAAGACTGAAGATCCTTCATCGTCTTGCCAAGTTGGATCGTTCGGGTCAGTATCTTCCCATTCATTGTTCATGTTGCGCGGCGTGAGCCGGCTATGAACTGGGCCTCTTTGGACGTTTGACGGATAGTCATAATAGCTTTCTGTTTCTCCTAGTGTATCGCGCGTGTCATGCGCGCTCAGTCTTCTGGTAGGGGGAGGTCTGTTAATTCTGCCTTGGATGTTTTGCTGTGGGGGTATCTGGCGCGCCCCCTGACTCTGTCCCTGGGGAGTAACCAAGGACGGTTCTGCCGTTAAGACTGCTTGCTGTGCGATCAGGGATTGATACGCCGCGTTAATGGTGGCAATATTCTTGGCGTACCACGAGGCCGGAGTTTCGCCCTCTGGTAGCCCTAATAGCGCCGAAACATTCTGAGGTGGAGCTGGGTTTGAAGGTCCAGCGCCATTGCTTCCTGGGGTTACCGTCTCAGTGATGCGGGTGATGCTCCCGCGCGGTCCCCCAGTGTTGGTTACTTCGATTCGCCAATTTCTTCAATGTGTTGAGGTTGGACGTTTTGATTGTCCACCCCCAACACTGCATTAGAGTTTGCTCCGAAACCAACAAACTCAGGAATGATTCCTTGACCAGCCATGATCGAAGGAAGAAAAAACCACGAAAACTCAGAAAAAGAAGATGAAAGTGATTTGTAGAAAACCGGTGGGCGCCAATGAAGAAACACGGAACTGATTATGGGCTTAATCAGTTTGGTTTATGTTCCTACCATAGTGGTTAATCTTCTAATGGCTTTCTGAGCTTCGTAATGATCGTCTAATCCTGCAAAACAGAACACCGTTACTCGTTAAGAGGGGAATATGGGGGTTTCCCTCTTAACCAGGCTCCGGCGTGAGAATAAGCGACTGTATTTGAGGAGATAAGTGTGTATTTAGAGTGAGAGTAGAGGTAATGGAATGTTTAACCTGTGAAGTGAGGTCTCTATTTATAGCCGGAGAGGTGTAAGAGGATGTGGGCTGATGGGCCTTGGGCCGGAAGGCGACAACATGGAGGGTATGCTCCTTGTCTCACTGGTGTCGACCGTTAGTGGCTTCTAGGAGCTTTCTGGAGTTGGCGCAATGTGATTGGAGCCACGTGTCACTGTTGTCGGCCTGGCCGCCCTTCTGCCATCAGTAGGTAAGTGGAGATCGTGGGGCAGTTGTCTCTGCCTTATGATTGGTGCCATGTAGGCGTCCTTAAGTACTTTTTGTCTCCTGCATGTCAGATGATCATGGAGCACGATTGAGCAGGGCTAGAAGGACGTTGATTGGCTCTTTTCTTCTGCCACTTGTACCTTGTGTACTATCCGGACAACCTTGCGTTACTTCCCTGCGCGATTCCTGCTGGGTATGTAACTACCTCGCGCGGGGTTTGGATGACTGAGTGCTCTTTTAGTATGCTAAATGTTGTTATTGGAGCTTCTTATTGTCTAGGCCTCGCGCCGCGTAAAACAGAATATGATGTAGCTCGCGCGAGGATTATGATAAGAAGTTTGTTGAATAAGGAGTATGGTCCCGCGCGCGACCTTGACGGAGGTTTGCGCGGCTTTTTTGGGACCATACCCCTTCAGACAGTCATAATTTGGGGCGAGAGTATAATTTAAACATTTAATGATAAAAGAAACTCATATACAACTCATATAAGGTTAATTTTTAAAAGAAGAGTAAATTACAAAACTCGTCCTTTATGTATGTATGTTATTGCAAATCATGTCCTTTGTCTTCAATAATTACATTAGTCATACCTAATGTTCACAAATCCTAACATGTTATATCCTTTAACCCAAACCCCAGTTAATTTTCTCAGTTAATTTTAGTCACATGGGGCCCACGTGAGGGCATTAATGTCTTTTCGCCTGTTTCTCCCCCATTTAAAACACCCAAATAACCCTAATCTGCTCTCATTCCAAAACACCCCAAACCTGCAAATCCCAACCTCTGCATGCACAGGTCTAGTAGTACAAATCATTGGCTGCTTGTTGGTTTATTCAGGGGTCTGCAACCTTCCGAGAAGTGCCAGTAGTGATCATGTCATCAGAAAACGTTGTAGCACGGATAGACAGGTACTCTTTTTTTCCTGATTTGAAGCTTCATTTATTTATTAGTCGATTGCAATTATGTGGTTTGTTTCCATAGAAAGAAATAATTAACAGATCAGAAACTTTAGTTGTTTATTAGGGAAACCATTTTCAGTAAGGGATTATGAACCTGATATCCCTCGATTCATTTTCATAAAGTTGTTGGATATTCAAGAATTTAGATCAAGTAAAGTTGTTTGATTCATAAAGATTTGTTTCTATTCTGATCATTTATCTGAAATAATGAAATCCCCAAATGAAAAGAATGAAACTTACTGATTAGGCATGAATTGGATCAGGTGTTTGGAAGAAGGTGCAGAGGATTTCATAGTAAAGCCTGTAAAGCTATCTGATGTCAAACGTTTGAAAGATTACATGTTTGGGGCTGCAACTACACTAGATCCTCCTGATAACAACAACAAAGGAGAAAACGTTGTAGCACAGATTGACAGGGGAATGAATGAGGGCGATTAGGGTTATTTGGGGGTTTTAAAACGGGGAAACAGATGGGTAGGTGAAATGACATTAATGCCCTCGCGTGGGCCCCATGTGACTAAAATTAACTGAGAAAATTAACTTGGTTTGGGGTAAAGGATATACCATGTTAGGATTTGTGAACATTAGGTATGATTAATGTAATTATTGAAGACAAAGGACATGATTTGCAATAACATACATACATAAAGGACGAGTTTTATAATTTACTCTTAAAAGAAACACCTATGCTTTGCGGTAGAGTAATTTTTATAAGCCACAAAGGTAATTTTTATGGTAATTTTAAGGTTAATTTGACTCCATCACATCGTCACATGTTTTTATTACTCACCAATTAAACCAAATATTCTTTTAGTTATGCATGCTATAAAATTCATTTTATAACTTCTTTTGTTTGTTAAATTTTTTATGGTTTTTAACGTATCACCACCCATGCATGTTGTAACTTCTTAAATGTACTTTGCTTCCGGTTGATGATTGTGCTAACCCATATGATTACTTGTAACGAGTCTGATTCTACCGTTATTCACAGTTGCAGACTTGTAAATAGTTAACTTTATTTAAACTAATCGACTAATAGTTAATTTTAACTAAATAAAGTTCTATCATACATAATCATTCAGACAAGTAAGATGGAAAAAATGCGAGATTAATAAATAATATATTTTATTAAATATTGTCATGGCCTTAGTTTTGATAGCTTATTACCTATAGATAAAAGTAAAATGGGAGAAATAAAAATATGTAGTTAGGAAGTATAGGAAATGACAACTTTAACCCTTATCGTTTGTTATGTTAGAATGACTCATTTACTCTTACTAACCCTTCGAACTACCATGAAGCCCATCAAAAGTATCATTTTGGATCCTCTAAAAAACAATCCTTGAAATATATGCTTCATCACCACCAGGAATCTGCATGTAATCAAGCCTTCCACCACCTTTACCATCGCCACAATCTCCTTTACGTGACCCAGTTCCTTCGCCACCACCACCTTTGACGCCACTGACTCCACCATCATAACCTTTGCCGCCGCCACTGCCACCCATGCTTAGTAATTAGTATTCTACTTTCTATGAACGCTTTTAAACTTATTTGATAAGAAATTTGTACGAATATTGTATATCACATACAATTTATTTATAGAGGATTTTCTTTTTTCTCACTTGAAGAAACACGGAACTAATTTTAGGTTTATTAGTTTGGTTTATGTTTCAACCATAAGGGTTAATTTTCTTAATCCTTCCTGAGCTCAGCTGTAATCCTTCCTGCAAAACAATCAACACCCCGTTAAGCTCGTTAAGAGGGGAATACGGGGGTTTCCTTCTTAACCACTCTCCGACGTGAGAATAAGTACTTGTTTTGAGGAAATAAGTGTGTGTTAAGAGTGAGAGAGTAGAGAGCAGAATGGCTTAACCTGTGTATGAAGGACCCTATTTATAGCCGGAGTAGTGTAGAAGGAGATGGGCTGATGGGCCTTGGGCTGAAGACGACAACAAGTAATATCCGTCTTGTCTCTTCTGTGACAACCGTTAATGTTTTCTAGAAGATCTTCGGTGCTGGCGCACCTTGATTGGAGCCACGTGTCTGGGTTGTCGTCCTTGTTGTCTCTCTGACATCAGCAGGTGAGTGGAGATCATGGGGCAGTTGTCGCCGCCCCCTGATTGGTGCCACGTAGGCGTCCTTGTGTACTTTTTGTCTCCTGCACGATTGCTAATCGTGGAGCACGATATAATACGGCCTGTTGGACGCTTATTGGCTTATTCCTCTGCCACTCGTACCTTTCGTGCCTCTTGGAATGAACCTGCGCTGCTACCCTCGCGCGGTCTTTGGCGTGTGTTCTGTTAGCCTGCGTGAGGTCTAGGAATTGAGGGCTCTTATTCAGGATGCTAAGTGTGGAATCTGAGCTTTATCCTTGCTTGGGTCCCTCGCGCGGCTTAGGCTTTGTCTAAGTAGTCCGTGCGGTGTTTGCAGATTAGCCAGATTAATGTATAAGAAGTATGGTCCTGCGCGCGACCTGATTGGTCTGCGAGGCTTTTTGGGACCATACCCCTTCATCACTAAAAGTAAATGAAATAAGTTATTAAGAGCCCTTAGATATTTCATAAAGCTAGTCTCCAAAATCCTTTCAGTTCGATTAGTTTCTATCATAAGAAGTTAATGCTATCCATTAAGATAGTAACTATAAAATAGTTAATATATTTAAGTCATTCACCACCTAATTAATTGTGATTAAATTTTTAAACATTTAAGTTTTTACAATATTCATGCATAAATACCATTTTGTCTCCTTACTAAATGTTGTAACTACTTAAAGTTAGTTAGAATTCTTCCCAAATACATTATAATACTTATGTTATTACTTCCCAAATGCATTATAATACTTATGTTATTACGAACTTGATTACATTATGTGTTATTACTATAAACTTATAAAATTTTGTGGCAAAAATATTAAGATAGAAACTTGTGATTGTTTAGTCTCATTAGTGAACTTGAGGGAGTATAGTGTAAATGTAAGATCGTCATAGAGAAGTAAGGAGTAGGAGTTAGCCACATTTGTTGGAAGTAAATGTTGTATTATTCTTTTTATATATAATTTTTATTATATATATATATATAGGAGAATAATCCGTTAGGAACCAACCTTTATTGCGAGAACCGCGAGAACCAATGTGAACACAACAAAAAATACCTAAAAAAATCTAAAAAAACACAAAGTTTTTTTTTTTAATATTTTTTATATAAAAATAGCTTATTTTAGTCATCAAAATTTTTCTTATGATGAAAATTAGCGATTTTCTTATAAAAATATTAAAAATAATTTTTGTGTGTTTTTTTTATAAAAAATATTAAATTTTTTTGTGTGTATTTTAGATTTTTGGGGGGTTTAGCTTTATGGTTTAGTTTTTAGCATTTAGCTTGGGTGTGTGTGTGTGTGTGGGGGGGGGGGGGGGGGTTAGGTTTTGGGTGATGGTGTAGTGGGTTTATTTTGTTGTGTTCACATTGGTTCTCGCGGTTCTCGCATTAAAGGTGGGTTTAGGTTTTTTTTCTGAAGTACCCCCGCAAGCTGGTATCAGAGCCATGTGCTCGTTTTTTAAGAAGATGGGATTAGTTCCTGTTCCCTTAAAAAATAAACAATTTTAAAATAAATTTTAAACTTTTTCTTAAAAGAAAAAATTTAAAATGAGTTTTAAAAATTCGTTTGAAGATTCGAAAGAATCAAACGAACAAGAAGCAACTGAAGTTTTAAATTTCAGTGAAAACGAAAAAGGTTTTGTATCAGATTACATGATTAATTCTGATCAATTAACTAAAATTAACAAGCTTAAATTCAAGCTTGACACGAAACAAGTTTTTAATCAAACAAAAACTTTACAAAGCTTAGTTTCTAAAGCTTTTACAAGAAAAAAAAAAAGTATTTTATTGTTTTAACACTGAAGAACTTTCAGTTGACATAAAAAATACAGCAGGTGAAGTTTATTTGCCACACTTAACAAAGGGTGAAATAGCAAAAAAACTTTTACACATCAAGCCAGAGTTGAGAAAATCTCTCAATATGGTACACATAGGAGCGGTTAAAATCCTCCTTAAAGCTCAGTTTAGAGATGGAATTAATTTTCCTATAAAAATGGCACTCGTTGATAATAGAATTATCAATAGGCAAGATGCTCTTCTGGGAGCAATTCAAGGAAATTTAGCTTATGGTAAATTTATGTTTACTGTCTATCCTAAATTTGCTTTACATCGAAATTCAAAAGATTTTGATAAGACTTTAAGTTTCATACACCAGTGCGAAAGAACTGACCTTATGGAACCTGGTAATAAAGTTTTTACGATTAATTATTTAATCTCGTATGCTTTAACCAACAGTACTCTTGGAATTGTTGAAGGTGTAAGTTTTCTGAACCTTCACAGTTAAAAGAAAATTGGGCAATTGATATTGCACGAAATAAAAATATGCTAGGATTAGAACCTAGACACAGTTTTACTGGAACCTCTTTGCAAATAAGAGATTCTAGTGACACCGAGCATTTAATGCGAACTATGTCGAAAAACATAGACAAGTATGGAGAAATTTTAGAAATGGTTATTGGGACTTAATGTCTATAACACCTATTCTAAACTATCTACATCTTCTTGATATGCAAATTGCTTATGAAGAAGGAAAGATTCACATTTCTTTAATTCGGATAAAACAATTAAAGAAAAGGTTTATGATGAGTTAAAAAATAAACTCTCGCAACATAAAAATTGCTAAAAGAAACGTCTTTGCTTTTATGATGAATCATAAAAGAAAATCTTGTAACTTAAAAATTGCTAAAAGAAATATTTTTGCTTCTAAACAAAAAATTCTTGAGTTTAAAGCTAAAAAGGCAATAATATATAGAGATGAAAGTCTTGAAGCAATCTATGCCGAAAATCTCAAAGAAGTTTCTGAAGAAATTGATGAAATTTTCAAGGAAGTTTCTAACGAAATTAATGAAACATGGCCTTTCGGTTCAACTTCAAATGACCAATAAAGGACAAATGAAAAAATCTTTTAGAAAAATTAATCTAAAGATTTTTATGTATTATTTCTATTTACAAAGAAATAGTCAAAGAATTTATGAGTTACACCTTGATTGGTGTATTCATCCTTCTGAAAAACTTTTTGAATTAACTGCTTTAAAAAGAACAAATTCTCTTTTGAGAAAAGAAATACAAAAACTTAGAGAAACAAAATTATTTTATCTTGTGGATAAAATGACACCTGTTAATCAAAAGTTAGAACAAATTTTTAAAGAAAAATTTGAAACTTTATCAGCTAAACAAATTCATAAGCTTGTTCAGCTCATGTCCTTTGAAAACAAAGAACATAAACAAAAGTTTTATAAAAAATTAAAAGAAAAACTTGAACAGAAGCTTTCTGAAAATAAAAAACAGACTCTTGTTTTAAAGAATGAAGAACCTGAAATTGAACATTTTTCTGAAAATAAAGAACAAATCTTTACCATGAAAAATGAACAGGAAAAACCCGAAACTGAAGAGAGCTCTTCGGATATCGAGTCAAAGCCTAATCACTCTTTTAGTTGGGGGGATGAGGATAAACAAATTCATAATTTGGATTTAGCTTTTTCAAATATAACTAATCCAAATTCAATTTATATCAAAGGAAAAATCTTTTTCAAAGGATATAAAACAATTACTCTACATTGTTATGTAGACACAGGTGCAAGTCTTTGTTTAGCCAGCAAACATATAATTCCTAAGGATCTATGGGAAAATACTCCCAAAGATATTAAGGCAATTGTTGCTAACAAAGAAGTCATTAAATTAGATAAGGTTTGTAGAAATCTTATAATTCAATTTTCTGGAGAATCATTTGCCATTCCTACTATCTACCAACAAGATTCATGTATGGATTTACTTCTTGGAAATAATTTCTGTCAACTCTATGGACCTTTTACTCAATGGTTAGACAGAGTATCTTTTCATCTTAATCAAGAAATGATTTTGATCATAAAGGTTACAAAGGCTTTTCAAATTGGAAAACCAAATTTTCTTGAATCTATGAAAAAAGATTCCAAGATAAATCAAACTCCAGGAACTAATATAGTTCAAGAAGTTATAAAACCTGAAAGAATTTTTCTACTTGAACTATATAAGTTTCAAAAAATTGAAGAATTACTTGAAAAGGTTTGTTCAGAAAATCCAATTGATCCTGAAAAATCAAAAAATTGGATGAAGGCATCTATTAAGTTAATAGATCCTAAAACTGTTATTAGGGTTAAACCTATGAAGTACAGTCCACAGGATAGGGAAGAATTTAATAAACAAATCAAAGAACTTCTTGATTTGGGATTAATAATTCCTAGTAAATCTCCTCACGTGTCTCCTGCTTTTTTGGTAGAAAATGAAGCGGAAAAAAGAAGAGGTAAAAAACGGATGGTTGTTAATTACAAAGCAATTAATAATGTCACTGTTGGAGACAGCCATAATCTTCCTTGTATGCAGGAATTACTAACTCTTCTAAGAGGAAAAACTATCTTTTCCAGTTTTGACTGTAAAAGCGGTTTTTGGCAGGTACTGCTAGACAAAGAATCACAGTTATTAACTGCGTTCACATGCACAGACGGTCACTATCAATGGAAGGTAGTTCCCTTTGGATTAAAACAGGCACCAAGCATATTTCAAAGACATATGCAAAATGCTTTAAGAGGATTAGAAGATTACTGTACCGTCTATGTTGACGATATTATAGTTTTCTCGAACTCGGAAGATAAACACTATTCTCATGTTTTATCAGTTTTAAAAACAATTGAAAAATATGGAATCATTTTATCAAAAAAGAAAGCTAATCTTTTTAAAACAAAGATAAACTTTTTGGGTCTTGAAATAGATCAAGGGACACATTGTCCACAAAAACATATCATGGAAAATTTACACAAATTTCCAGATACTTTAGAAGATAAAAAACATCTTCAAAGATTTTTAGGTGTATTAACTTATGCAGAAAGTTATATTCCTAAACTTGCAGAGCTTAGAAAACCTTTACAGGCTAAGCTAAAAAAGGGTTACGTATGGGATTGGAAACATTCCGATACTGACTACATTAAAAAGATAAAGAAAAACTTAATCAGTTTTCCTAAACTTTATCTTCCTAATGAAAATGAATTTTTAATCATAGAAACAGATGCTTCTCATGATTTTTGGGGAGGTTTTTTAAAAGCTAAAACTGCAGATAGAGAAGAAATTTGCAGGTACACTTCGGGAAGCTTCAAGCAGGCTGAACGGAATTATCACAGTAATGAAAAAGAATTACTGGCGATAAAAAACACGATTTCGAAGTTCTCTATTTATTTAACCCCGGTTAAATTCTTAGTCAGAACTGACAATAAAAATTTTACTTATTTTCTGAAAACAAAAATTTCTGGAGATAATAAACAAGGTCGTCTTGTCAGATGGCAAATGTGGTTTTCCAGGTATTCTTTTGATATAGAACACCTAGAAGGGACAAAAAACGTGTTAGCTGATTGCTTAACACGAGATTTTCAGAAATCGTAAGCAATGATGTCATTCTTTGCCTACAAATAGAAGGCATCTCTTCTTAAAAAATCATCACTTTCTTATTTAAATTTTTTTTTTTAGAAAGAGGGATGGAAGAATTAAGGGCTTTACGCCTAAAAGAAAAATTTCTTTTGATAGAATTAAAAGCTATTCAAGAAAAAATAGCTCTCTACGACGAAAATCTAGACACAACTGTTAATTCAGAACAGGATTCCGAAAGGATACAATCTGAATCTATTCCTTTACAAACGGCTAAAGGTAAAGAAAAATCAAGTCCGTTGATTCCTGTTGCTTTGGAAAAAAGCAAATATAAAGTTAATGAAGAACTACGATCTTCATCTAGCCCAGTAGCAAACGGCTCTGGTAAAGGCACATTAAATCCGTTGATGGCTGACAGTTTGCCAAAAACTGAACAGGTCACTCTTAGACCAAGTTACTCCCAAGATACTCAAGAAACGGTAAAATCTAATTCTAGATTTTATGTCATTTTTGATGGAGAGCATAGAGGCATATATGAAGATTGGTCCATAGTGTCTCAACATGTTTCTGGAAGACCGGTAACATTCAATAAGTTTGGGTCTTTATTACAAGCTCAACAAGAAGCCACTCGATACTCAGCTGAGCGTGGAAAAAAGGAAATTCCTCCAAAGCAATTTCTATATCTTCACGAGTCATAGTGGAACCCCACTATCAAAAGAAGCTTTAGAAAAAATGGAGCAACGCATTATCTTCAACAAAGTTGATGTGAGTCCCACTACAAGACAGAGACTCTACAAAATAATGCAAAGGGCACAGGAAAGCCATCAGTACATGAACCGTAAAGAGTTTTCCTCCAAAGAAAATTCTGACAAAAGTGGTCCCTCCAGTAAAGACAACTACTTTTCAGAAGACGACACCAGAAAACTGGACCCATCACATGGGTTTGTCGACCAAAAAACGTCATGCATGACGAACACTTAAGGCTATAATGGTCTTTTGTAAAATTCACTTCTCCTATATAAAGAAGTTGAATTCTTTAGTTTTAGAGGAGCCCATCCCGAGTTAGCATCCCTCGATCAACAACTCTCAACCACCCTACTTTTTCTTCGTTTGATCATTATGTTCACTTTTCAATTTCTAGTTTAATGTGTGCTAAGATGGAGTAGAACTCCTTTAAGGAGTTGATGTAAATATCAAGAAGTTCTCCTTCGGGAGAACAGTTATGAAATAAAAACTCCTTCGTAACCCCCTATCTTATTTTCTATCTTAAAGTTTGATTGTTTCTGTAAAACCTGGAGTCCTGGAGCCCGTTGAAGTACCGCTGAGGCAGGAGGCCATTAGGGAAATAAGGGTTGGATTGGTCCCTTGCAGAAGAAATAGAAACTTTCAAGCGAGAAAATACAAGAAGTAGAAGGTATAGATTTTATTTCAAACTGTTAAAAGACTTCAAGATTGATATTTCATATATCTCCTTAAATCTTAAAAAGATTTTTATTCACACAAAAAACTAAGATTTTGATTAAATCAAAAAATGATGTTTATAAACAAACACAAAAAGAAATCGATTAACCATTATCGAAATCAAATAATCTTTTCAATAAGAATTGTTAGTCAAAAAAATGACTACTAAAAATGAATTGTTAATTCAAGAACGATAATTGATGAATTCTCAAATTCATCGTTTATTTTGTTGCTTTAGTCAACATATGAAAACATTCGTTTGTTTTAATTGTTTTAGTCAACATATGAAAACAATCTATAAGGATTGTTATAGTCAAAACATGACTACAAGGATTGTTAATTCAACGTATATTACCGGTTCAAGAACCTTGGTAGTAACTACCCAAGTATACAATAAGTATGCATCAAGAAAAAGATTCCTTTCAACCAATGAGTCTTAACCAGACCACAAAACTCCTAAAGGACTTAATGAACCCTTTAGAGGAATTTGTCAAAAATTCCGAAGTACCTCCGCAAGCTGGTATCAGAGCCATGTGCTCGTTTTTTAAGAAGAGGGGATTAGTTCCTGTTCCCTTAAAAAATAAACAATTAAAAAAAAACGAGCACATGGCTCTGATACCAGCTTGCGGAGGTACTTCAGAATTTTTGACAAATTCATCTAAAGGTTCATTAAGTCCTTTAGGAGTTTTGTGGTCTGGTTAAGACTCATTGGTTGAAAGGAATCTTTTTCTTGATGCATACTTATTGTATACTTGGGTAGTTACTACCAAGGTTCTTGAACCGGTAATATACGATTGAATTAACAATCCTTGTAGTCATGTTTTGACTATAACAATCCTTATAGATTGTTTTCATATGTTGACTAAAACAATTAAAACAAACGAATGTTTTCATATGTTGACTAAAGCAACAAAATAAACGATGAATTTGAGAATTCATCAATTATCGTTCTTGAATTAACAATTCATTTTTAGTAGTCATTTTTTTGACTAACAATTCATATTGAAAAGATCATTTGATTTCGATAATGGTTAATCGATTTCTTTTTGTGTTTGTTTATAAACATCATTTTTTGATTTAATCAAAATCTTAGTTTTTTGTGTGAATAAAATTCTTTTTAAGATTTAAGGAGAGATGTGAAATATCAATCTTGAAGTCTTTTAACAGTTTGAAATAAAATCTATACCTTTTCCTTCTTGTATTTTCTTCTTGAAAAGTTTCTATTTCTTCTGCAAGGGACCAATCCAACCCTTATTTCCCTAACGGCCTCCTGCCTCAGCGGTACTTCAACGGGCTCCAGGACTCCAGGTTTTACAGAAACAATCAAACTTTAAGATAGAAAATAAGATAGGGGGTTACGAAGGAGTTTTTATTTCATAACTGTTCTCCCGAAGGAGAACTTCTTGATATTTACATCAACTCCTTAAAGGAGTTCTACTCCATCTTAGCACACATTAAACTAGAAATTGAAAAGTGATCATAATGATCAAACGAAGAAAAAGTAGGGTGGTTGAGAGTTGTTGATCGAGGGATGCTAACTAGGGATATCTAAACTAATGAATTCAACTTCTTTATATAGCAGAAGTGAATTTTACAAAATGACTAAAATAGCCTTAAGTGTTCGTCATGCACGACGTTTTTTGGTCGACAAACCCATGTGGTGGGTCCAGCTTTCGCGTGTCTTCATCTAAAAAGTAGGTGTTTTTAATAAAGGGACCACTTTTGTCAGAATTTTCTTCGGTGGAAGATTCTTTACAGCTCATGCACTGATGGCTTTCCTATGCTCTTTGCATTATTTTGCAGAGTCTTTGTTTGGTAGTAGGACTCACATCAACTTTGTTGAAGATAATGCGTTGCTCCACTTTTTCTAAAGCTTCCTTTGATAGTGGGGTTCCACTATGACTCGTGAAGATATAGAAATTGCTTTAGAGGAATTTCCTTTTTTCCACACTCAGCTGAGTATCGAGTGGCTTCTTGTTGGGCTTGTAATAAAGATCCAAACTTCTTGAATGTTACCGGTCTTCCAGAAACATGTTGAGACACTATGGACCAATCTTCATATATGCCTCTATGCTCTCCATCAAAAATGACATAAAATCTAGAATTAGATTTTACCGTTTCTTGAGTATTTTGGGAGTAACTTGGTCTAGGAGAGACCTGTTTAGTTTTTGGCAAACTGTCAGCCATCAACGGATTTGATGTGCCTTTACCAGAGCCGTTTGCTACTGGGCTAGATGAAGATCGTAGTTCTTCATTAACTTTATATTTGCTTTTTTTCAAAGCAACAGGAATCAACGGACTTGATTTTTCTTTACATTTTTCCGTTTGTAAAGGAATAGATTCAGATTGTATCCTTTCGGAATCCTGTTCTGAATTAACAGTTGTGTCTAGACTTTCGTCATAGAGAGCTATTTTTTCTTGAATAGCTTTTAATTCTATCAAAAGAAAATTTTCTTTTAGGCGTAAGGGTTCATTAAGTCCTTTAGGAGTTTTGTGGTCTGGTTAAGACTCATTGGTTGAAAGGAATCTTTTTCTTGATGCATACTTATTGTATACTTGGGTAGTTACTATCAAGGTTCTTGAACCGGTAATATACGATTGAATTAACAATCCTTGTAGTCATGTTTTGACTATAACAATCCTTATAGATTGTTTTCATATGTTGACTAAAACAATTAAAACAAACGAATGTTTTCATATGTTGACTAAAGCAACAAAATAAATGATGAATTTGAGAATTCATCAATTATCGTTCTTGAATTAACAATTCATTTTTAGTAGTCATTTTTTGACTAACAATTCTTATTGAAAAGATTATTTGATTTCGATAATGGTTAATCGATTTCTTTTTGTGTTTGTTTATAAACATCATTTTTTGATTTAATCAAAATCTTAGTTTTTTTTTTTTTTTTTTTTGTGAATAAAATTCTTTTTAAGATTTAAGGAGAGATATGAAATATCAATCTTGAAGTCTTTTAACAGTTTGAAATAAAATCTATACCTTTTCCTTCTTGTATTTTCTTCTTGAAAAGTTTCTATGTCTTCTGCAAGGGACCAATCAAACCCTTATTTCCCTAACGACCTCCCGCCTCAGCGGTACTTCAACGGGCACCAGGACTCCAGGTTTTACAGAATAAAAACAACTTCATGATAGAAAATAAGATAGGGGGTTACAAAGGAGTTTTTATTTCATAACTGTTCTCCCGAAGGAGAACTTCTTGATATTTACATCAACTCCTTAAAGGAGTTTCTACTCCATACTACTAGCACACATAACTAGAATTTCTCAAATGATCATACGAATGATCAAATTGAAAAGAAAGAAAAGTTGAGAGGGTGGTTGAGAGTTGTTGATCGAGGGATGCTAACTCAGGATATCTAAACTAATGAATTCAACTTCTTTATATAGCAGAAGTGAATTTTACAAAAGGACTAAAATAGCCTTAAGTGTTCGTCATGCATGACGTTTTTTGGTCGACAAACCCATGTGGTGGGTCCAGCTTTCGCGTGTCTTAATCTGAAAAGTAGGTGTTTTTAATAAAGGGACCACTTTTGTCAGAATTTTCTTCGGTGGAAGATTCTTTACAGCTCATGCACTGATGGCTTTCCTGTGCTCTTTGCATTATTTTGCAGAGTCTTTGTTTGGTAGTAGGACTCACATCAACTTTGTTGAAGATAATGCGTTGCTCCATTTTTTCTAAAGCTTCCTTTGATAGTGGGGTTCCACTATGACTCGTGAAGATATAGAAATTGCTTTAGAGGAATTTCCTTTTTTCCACACTCGGCTGAGTATCGAGTGGCTTCTTGTTGGGCTTGTAATAAAGATCCAAACTTCTTGAATGTTACCGGTCTTCCAGAAACATGTTGAGACACTGTGGACCAATCTTCATATATGCCTCTATGCTCTCCATAAAAAATGACATAAAATCTAGAATTAGATTTTACCGTTTCTTGAGTATTTTGGGAGTAACTTGGTCTAGGAGAGACCTGTTCAGTTTTTGGCAAACTGTCAGCCATCAACGGATTTGATGTGCCTTTACCAGAGCCGTTTGCTACTGGGCTAGATGAAGATCGTAGTTCTTCATTAACTTTATATTTGCTTTTTTCCAAAGCAACAGGAATCAACGGACTTGATTTTTCTTTACCTTTAGCCGTTTGTAAAGGAATAGATTCAGATTGTATCCTTTCGGAATCCTGTTCTGAATTAACAGTTGTGTCTAGACTTTCGTCATAGAGAGCTATTTTTTCTTGAATAGCTTTTAATTCTATCAAAAGAATTTTTTCTTTTAGGCGTAAGGGTTCATTAAGTCCTTTAGGAGTTTTGTGGTCTGGTTAAGACTCATTGGTTGAAAGGAATCTTTTTCTTGATGCATACTTATTCTATACTTGGGTAGTTACTACCAAGGTTCTTGAACCGGTAATATACGATTGAATTAACAATCCTTGTAGTCATATTTTGACTATAACAATCCTTATAGATTGTTTTCATATGTTGACTAAAACAATTAAAACAAACGAATGTTTTCATATGTTGACTAAAGCAACAAAATAAATGATGAATTTGAGAATTCATCAATTATCGTTCTTGAATTAACAATTCATTTTTAGTAGTCATTTTTTGACTAACAATTCTTATTGAAAAGATTATTTGATTTCGATAA
Organism: Helianthus tuberosus; assembly: GCA_030545235.1. NCBI lineage: Eukaryota > Viridiplantae > Streptophyta > Magnoliopsida > Asterales > Asteraceae > Helianthus > Helianthus tuberosus. The sequence goes on along the minus strand of JARYGA010056554.1, from coordinate 22,224 downwards.
TGGTTAATCGATTTCTTTTTGTGTTTGTTTATAAACATCATTTTTTGATTTAATCAAAATCTTAGTTTTTTTTTTTTTTTTTTTTTTTTTTTTTTTTTTTTTTTGTGAATAAAATTCTTTTTAAGATTTAAGGAGAGATGTGAAATATCAATCTTGAAGTCTTTTAACAGTTTGAAATAAAATCTATACCTTTTCCTTCTTGTATTTTCTTCTTGAAAAGTTTCTATTTCTTCTGCAAGGGACCAATCCAACCCTTATTTCCCTAACGGCCTCCTGCCTCAGCGGTACTTCAACGGGCTCCAGGACTCCAGGTTTTACAGAATAGAAACAACTTCATGATAGAAAATAAGATAGGGGGTTACAAAGGAGTTTTTATTTCATAACTGTTCTCCAGAAGGAGAACTTCTTGATATTTACATCAACTCCTTAAAGGAGTTTCTACTCCATACTACTAGCACACATAACTAGAATTTCTCAAATGATCATACGAATGATCAAATTGAAAAGAAAGAAAAGTTGAGAGGGTGGTTGAGAGTTGTTGATCGAGGGATGCTAACTCAGGATATCTAAACTAATGAATTCAACTTCTTTATATAGCAGAAGTGAATTTTACAAAAGGACTAAAATAGCCTTAAGTGTTCGTCATGCATGACGTTTTTTGGTCGACAAACCCATGTGGTGGGTCCAGCTTTCGCGTGTCTTCATCTGAAAAGTAGGTTTTTTTAATAAAGGGACCACTTTTGTCAGAATTTTCTTCGGTGGAAGATTCTTTACAGCTCATGCACTGATGGCTTTCCTGTGCTCTTTGCATTATTTTGCAGAGTCTTTGTTTGGTAGTAGGACTCACATCAACTTTGTTGAAGATAATGCGTTGCTCCATTTTTTCTAAAGCTTCCTTTGATAGTGGGGTTCCACTATGACTCGTGAAGATATAGAAATTGCTTTAGAGGAATTTCCTTTTTTCCACACTCGGCTGAGTATCGAGTGGCTTCTTGTTGGGCTTGTAATAAAGATCCAAACTTCTTGAATGTTACCGGTCTTCCAGAAACATGTTGAGACACTATGGACCAATCTTCATATATGCCTCTATGCTCTCCATCAAAAATGACATAAAATCTAGAATTAGATTTTACCGTTTCTTGAGTATTTTGGGAGTAACTTGGTCTAGGAGAGATCTGTTCAGTTTTTGGCAAACTGTGAGCCATCAACGGATTTGATGTGCCTTTACCAGAGCCGTTTGCTACTGGGCTAGATGAAGATCGTAGTTCTTCAGTAACTTTATATTTGCTTTTTTCCAAAGCAACAGGAACAACGGACTTGATTTTTCTTTACCTTTAGCCGTTTGTAAAGGAATAGATTCAGATTGTATCCTTTCGGAATCCTGTTCTGAATTTACAGTTGTGTCTAGACTTTCGTCATAGAGAGCTATTTTTTGTTGAATAGCTTTTAATTCTATCAAAAGAAAATTTTCTTTTAGGCGTAAAGCCCTTAATTCTTCCATCCCCCTTTCTTAAAAATTTTTGAATATGAAGGTGATGATTTTTGAAGAAGAGATGCCTTCTATTTGTAGAAGAAGAATGACATCATTGCTTATGATTTCTGAAAATCTCGTGTTAAGCTATCAGCTAACACGTTTTTTGTCCCTTCTAGGTGTTCTGTATCAAAAGAATATCTGGAAAACCACATTTGCCATCTGACAAGACGACCTTGTTTATTATCTCCAGAAATTTTTGTTTTCAGAAAATAAGTAAAATTTTTATTGTCAGTTCTGACTAGGAATTTAACCGGGGTTAAATAAATAGAGAACTTCGAAATCGTGTTTTTTACCGCCAGTAATTCTTTTTCATTACTGTGATAATTCCGTTCAGCCTGCTTGAAGCTTCCCGAAGTGTACCTGCAAATTTCTTCTCTATCTGCAGTTTTAGCTTTTAAAACACCTCTCCAAAAATCATGAGAAGCATCTGTTTCTATGATTAAAAAATCACTTTCATTAGGAAGATAACGTTTAGGAAAACTGATTAAGTTTTTCTTTATCTTTTTAATGTAGTCAGTATCGGAATGTTTCCAATCCCATACGTATTCCTTTTTAGCTTAACCTGTAAAGGTTTTCTAAGCTCTGCAAGCTTAGGAATATAACTTTCTGCATAAGTTAATACACCTAAAAATCTTTGAAGATGTTTTTTGTCTTCTAAAGTATCTGGAAATTTGTGTAAATTTTCCAAGATATGTTTTTTGTGGACAATGTGTCCCTTGATCTATTTCAAGACCCAAAAAGTTTATCTTTGTTTTAAAAAGATTAGCTTTCTTTTTTGATAAAATGATTCCATATTTTTCAATTGTTTTTAAAACTGATAAAACATGAGAATAGTGTTTATCTTCCGAGTTCGAGAAAACTATAATATCGTCAACATAGACGGTACAGTAATCTTCTAATCCTCTTAAAGCATTTTGCATATGTCTTTGAAATATGCTTGGTGCCTGTTTTAATCCAAAGGGAACTACCTTCCATTGATAGTGACCGTCTGGGCGTGTGAACGCAGTTAATAACTGTGATTCTTTGTCTAGCAGTACCTGCCAGAAACCGCTTTTACAGTCGAAACTGGAAAAGATAGTCTTTCCTCTTAGAAGAGTTAGTAATTCCTGCATACAAGGAAGATTATGGCTGTCTCCAACAGTGACATTATTAATTGCTTTGTAATTAACAACCATTCGTTTTTTACCTCTTCTTTTTTTCACTTCATTTTCTACTAAAAAAGCAGGAGACATGTGAGGAGATTTACTAGGAATTATTAATCCCAAATCAAGAAGTTCCTTGATTTGTTTATTAAATTCTTCCCTATCCTGTGGACTGTACTTCATAGGTTTAACCCTAATAACAGTTTTAGGATCTATTAACTTAATAGATGCCTTCATCCAATTCTTTGATTTTTCAGGATCAATTGGATTTTCTGAACAAACCTTTTCAAGTAATTCCTCAATTTTTTGAAACTTATGTAGTTCAAGTAGAAAAATTCTTTCAGGTTTTATAATTTCTTGAACTATATTAGTTCCTGGAGTTTGATTTATCTTTGAATCTTTTTTCATGGATTTAAGAAAATCTGGTTTTCCAATTTGAAAAGCCTTTGTAACCTTTTTGATCAAAATCATTTCTTGATTAAGATAAAAAGATACTCTGTCTAACCATTGAGTAAAAGGTCCATAGAGTTGACAGAAATTATTTCCAAGAAGTAAATCCATACCTGAATCTTGTTGGTAGATAGTAGGAATGGTAAATGATTCTCCAGAAAATTGAATTATAAGATTTCTACAAACCTTATCTAATTTAATGACTTCTTTGTTAGCAATAATTGCCTTAATATCTTTGGGAGTATTTTCCCATAGATCCTTAGGAATTGTATGTCTGCTGGCTAAACAAAGACTTGCACCTGTGTCTACATAACAATGTAGAGTAATTGTTTTATATCCTTTGAAAAAGATTTTTCCTTTGATATAAATTGAATTTGGATTAGTTATGTTTGAAAAGGCTAAATCCAAATTATGAATTTGTTTATCCTCATCCCCCCAACTAAAAGAGTGATTAGGCTTCAACTCTATATCTGAAGAGCTTTCTTCAGTTTCGGGTTTTTCCTGTTCATTTTTCATGGTAAAGATTTGTTCTTTATTTTCAGAAAAATGTTCAATTTCAGGTTCTTCATTCTTTAAAACAAGAGTCTGTTTTTTATTTTCAGAAAGCTTCTGTTCAAGTTTTTCTTTTAAGTTTTTATAAAACTTTTGTTTACGTTCTTTGTTTTCAAAGGATATGAGCTGAACAAGCTTATAAATTTGTTTAGCTGATAAAGTTTCAAATTTTTCTTTAAAAATTTGTTCTAACTTTTGAGTAACAGGAATCATTTTATCCACAAGATAAAATAATTTTTGTCTCTCTAAGTTTTTGTATCTCTTTTTCCAAAAGAGAATTATTTCTTTTTAAATCAGCTAATTTAAAAAGTTTATCAGAAGGATGAATACACCAATCCAAGTGTAACTCATAAATTCTTTGATTATTTCTTTGTAAATAGAAATAATTCATAAAAATCTTTAGATTAATTTTTCTAAAAGTTTTTTTCATTTGTCCTTTATTGGTCATTTAAAGTTGATCCAAAAGGCCATGTTTCATTAGTTTCGTTAGAAACTTCCTTGAAAATTTCATCAATTTCGTCAGAAACTTCTTTGAGAATTTCGGCATAGATTGCTTCAAGACTTTCATCTCTATAAATTATTGCCTTTTTTGCTTTAAACTCAAGAATTTTTTGTTTAGAATCAAAAATATTTCTTTTAGCAATTTTTAAGTTACGAGATTTTCTTTTATGATTAATCATAAAAGTAAAGATGTTTCTTTTAGCAATTTTTATGTTGGGAGAGTTTATTTTTTGACTCATCATAAAATTTTTCTTTAATTGTTTTATCCGAATCAAAGAAATATGAATCTTTTCTTCTTCATAAGCAATTTGCATATCAAGAAGATGTAGATAATTTAGAATAGGTGTTATAGACATTAAGTCCCAATAACCTTTTCTAAAATTTCTCCATACCTGTCTATGTTTTTCGACATAGTTCGCATTAAATGCTCGGTGTCACTAGAGTCTCTTATTTGCAAAGAGGTTCCAGTAAAACTGTGTCTAGGTTCTAATCCTAGCATCTTTTTATTTCGTGCAATATCAATTGCCCAATTTTCTTTTAACTGTGAAGGTTCAGAAAACTTACACCCTTTAACAATTCCAATTTCAGAAAATATATCTTCAAGAGTTATATTTTCATTTTCCTTATACTCGATTGAATGAGTACTGTTGGTTAAAGCATACGAGATTAAATAATTAATCGTAAAAACTTTATTACCAGGTTCCATAAGGTCAGTTCTTTCGTACTGGTGTATGAAACTTAAAGTCTTATCAAAATCTTTTGAATTTCGATGTAAAGCAAATTTAGGATAGACAGTAAACATAAATTTACCATAAGCTAAATTTCCTTGAATTGCTCCCAGAAGAGCATCTTGCCTATTGATAATTCTATTATCAACGAGTGCCATTTTTATAGGAAAATTAATTCCATCTCTAAACTGAGCTTTAAGGAGGATTTTAACCGCTCCTATGTGTACCATATTGAGAGAATTTCTCAACTCTGGCTTAATATGCAAAAGCTTTTTTTGCTATTTCACCCTTTGTTAAGAGTGGCAAATAAACTTCACCTGCTGTATTTTTTATGTCAACTGAAAGTTCTTTAGTGTTAAAACAATAAAATACTTTATTTTTTCTTGTAAAAGCTTTAGAAACTAAGCTTTGTAAAGTTTTTGTTTGATTAAAAACTTGTTTCGTGTCAAGCTTGAATTTAAGCTTGTTAATTTTAGTTAATTGATCAGAATTAATCATGTAATCTGATACAAAACCTTTTTCGTTTTCACTGAAATTTAAAACTTTAGTTACTTCTTGTTCGTTTGATTCTTTCGAATCTTCAAACGAATTTTTAAAACTCATTTTAAATTTTTTCTTTTAAGAAAATGTTTAAAATTTATTTTAAAATTGTTTATTTTTTAAGGGAACAGGAACTAATCCCCTCTTCTTAAAAAAACGAGCACATGGCTCTGATACCAGCTTGTGGAGGTACTTCAGAATTTTTGACAAATTCAACTAAAGGGTTCATTAAGTCCTTTAGGAGTTTTGTGGTCTGGTTAAGATTCATTGGTTGAAAGGAATCTTTTTCTTGATGCATACTTATTGTATACTTGGGTAGTTACTACCAAGGTTCTTGAACCGGTAATATAAGATTGAATTAACAATCCTTGTAGTCATGTTTTGACTATAACAATCCTTATAGATTGTTTTCATATGTTGACTAAAACAATTAAAACAAACGATTGTTTTCATATGTTGACTAAAGCAACAAAATAAACGATGAATTTGAGAATTCATCAATTATCGTTCTTGAATTAACAATTCATTTTTAGTAGTCATTTTTTGACTAACAATTCTTATTGAAAAGATTATTTGATTTCGATAATGGTTAATTTCAGAATTTTTGACAAATTCAACTAAAGGGTTCATTAAGTCCTTTAGGAGTTTTGTGGTCTGGTTAAGACTCATTGGGTAGTTACTACCAAGGTTCTTGAACTGGTAATATATGATTGAATTAACAATCCTTGTGTAAGTAGTCATGTTTTGACTACAACAATCCTTATAGATTGTTTTCATATGTTGACTAATGCAACAAAACAAACGGTGAATGTTTTCATATGTTGACTAAAGCAACAAAACAAACGATGATTTTGAGAATTCATCAATTGTCGAAATTGAATTAACAATTCATTTTTAGTAGTCATTTTTTGACTAACAATTCTTATTGAAAAGATTATTTGATTTCGATAATGGTTAATCGATTTCTTTTTGTGTTTGTTTATAAACATCATTTTTTGATTTAATCAAAATCTTAGTTTTTTGTGTGAATAAAATTCTTTTTATGATTTTAAGGAGAGATATGAAATATCAATTTTGAAGTAATTTATCAGTTTAAAATAAAATCTATACCTTCTACTTCTTGTATTTTCTCGCTTGAAAGTTTCTATTTCTTCTGCAAGGGACCAATCCAACCCTTATTTCCCTAACGGCCTCCTGCCTCAGCGGTACTTCAACGGGCTCCAGGACTCCATGTTTTACAGAATAAAAACTTTAAGATAGAAAATAAGATAGGGGGTTACGAAGGAGTTTTTATTTCATAACTGTTCTCCTGAAGGAGAACTTCTTGATATTTACATCAACTCCTTAAAGGAGTTTCTACTCCATACTAGTAGTACACATAACTAGGCTTTCTAAAATGATCATACGAATGATCAAATTGAAAAGGAAAAGTGGAAGTGGGTGAGAGTAGTTGAAAGGTTTCTAGCCAGGGATATGAGATGCTAACTCGGGATAGGCTCTCTTTTTTTTAATGAATTCAACTTCTTTATATAGCAGTAGTGAATTTTACAAAAGGTCTAAAATAGCCTTAAGCGTTCGTCATGCATGACGTTTTTTAGTCGACAAACCCATGTGTTGGGGCCAGCTCTCGCTTGTCGTCTTCTGAAAAGTAATTGTCTTTAATAGAGGGACCACTTTTGTTAGATTTTTCTTCGGTGGAAGATTCTTTACAGCTCATGCATTGATGGCTTTCCTGTGCTCTTTGCATTATTTTGCAGAGTCTTTGTTTGGTAGTAGGATTCACATCAACTTTGTTGAAGATAATGCGTTGCTCCATTTTTTCTAAAGCTTCCTTCTCGTGCTTTGGTAGTGGAGTTCTACTGTAACTTGTGATGATGCAGTGATCGCTGCAATAATTCACTTTATTAAAGCTTTTTACTTTAATATTTTGAAGATTATTCAGGATTTTTAAGAATCCTTTAACCCTTATTTCGACCCAATTTTCGAAATCTTCTTGTTCCTCATTCATAACTTTTGAGGGGTTGACGGTTCTTGCTTTCGCGAGCCCGATTTCTATATGATGGTAACTTTGGGAAGAAGTTCCTTGGTACCAATCTGGAAGTGTAGAGTTACACTTTATGAAGATGTTTGCGTCTTTTGCTGCAGCAATCTTCTTTCAAAAGTTTTTAATAGCTTTCTTTATCCCTTCTGGAAACATGCTGATTTCAAGCAAATTTGGAGATAGATATATGAACTTTATTAGACCAGCAGAAAATGCTAGTGAAACAAGTTCTGGACTTGCGCCTGGACAAAAGACTAAAAGACTTTTAGTGGCCTTATCTTCTGTATAGACATGCTCAAACTCGAAATCATCTTGACTAAGAGCTCTTGTTTTAGACCAAATTCCTCTGAATTCGTCCAAAGATATAATATCTTCTTCTTCTTTCTCTTCTTTTATTGTTGATCTTGAGAAAGTGTTTTTGAATTCAATGATTCTTTCTTTTTTCTTGGGCTTCAATGGCTCAGGAATAATTGTTACCTTTAAAGGTATTCCTTTCTTCCCGAGGTTTGCTGAATATCGGGTAGCTTCTTGTTGGGCTTGTGCTAACGACCCAAACTTCTTGAATGTTACCGGTCTTCCAGAAACATGTTGAGACACTATGGACCAATCTTCATATATGCCTCTATGTTCACCATCGAAAATAACATAAAATTTTGAATTATGCTTTTCTGGAGTTTGTGTCACTTGGGAGTAACTTGGTCTAAGAGAGACCTGTTCAGTTTTTGGCAAACTGTCAGCCATCAACGGATTTGATGTGCCTTTACCAGAGCCGTTTGCTACTGGGCTAGATGAAGATTGTAGTTCTTCATTAACTTTATATTTGCTTTTTTCCAAAGCAACAGGAATCAACGGACTTGATTTTTCTTTACCTTTAGCCGTTTGTAAAGGAATAGATTCAGATTGTATCCTTTCGGAATCCTGTTCTGAACTAACAGTTGTGTCTAGACTTTCGTCGTAGAGAGCTATTTTTTCTTGAATAGCTTTTAATTCTATCAAAAGAAAATTTTCTTTTAGGCGTAAAGCCTTTAAATCTTCCATCCTTTCTTTTTAAAGTTTTTTGTAACTTGAAAGTGATGATTTTTGATGAAGAGAATTCTTCTATTTATAGGAGTAAGAATGACAATGACATCATTGCTTACGATTTCTGAAAAACTCGTGTCAAGTTATCAGTTAACATGTTTTGGCCCTCCTTTAGATGTTCATTGTTGAATGAATATCCTGAAAACCATGTCTGCCATTTGACAAAATGTTTATTATTTCCAGATAAATTTTTGTTTTCAGGAAATAAATAATTTTTTAATAAACAAATTTCAAAATTGTTTTGTTTATCTTTATCCCCCAACTAAAAAAGTGGTTGGACTTCATTCTGAGTCTTCTGCAGAAGAATCGGATAATATTTCAAATGCATATACTTGTGTATAGCCATCAAAAATATTTTCATAAGGAAAATATCCTTCAGTTTCCGCTTTCGAAATAATTTTTAATTTTTCCGGAAACTTTTGTCTGTTGGGACATTCGTTTGCATAGTGTCCTTCTTCAGAACATATCCAGCAACGACATTTTTTCTTCCCTTGAGGACAAACCTTAGGTTTTTCTTTTGAAAAGTATTTTCCAGGAGAAAACTTTCTTTCCTTGGTTTTCCAAAAACGTTTTTTAGTTTTTGTTTTATATTTATTTTTATATTTCTTTTTGAAATAATTTTCATCTTTTACTGGTTCACAACCAAAAGTTAATTGTGGTAACTCAGTAAGTTTTTTGCAACAGCTTTTGTTAAAACGTTTTAGCTGTTTTTGTTTATCAGAAAAATCACAGTAAACCGCAATTTTTTCTTTGACAATTCTTGTTGCAAACCCAAGAGAATGCATCGTAAATTGATTCTTTTCTTTGTTCCATCGTTCTTTGGCTTTTTCTCCAACGATAGGAATCTTCATTAAGTAAGCCTCAATCCAAGAGTGGAATTCACCTGTACTTAATTTGTATAGATTTCTTTCATAAAGATAAGTAAAATCGTCTAATAAACAAATATCACAAATTTGTGCTTTTGCAAGATTTTGTCTTGCTTTTTCTAGCAATTTTTGATTTTCATGGTCTTTATTTGTTATAAAGTCGAGACCTAAAAACATCATATATATTGCATTTATGATTTGATCAAAAAGATCTTCACCATTCATATTTTCATCCCAAGTTGTACCTTTGATGAAATTTTGAATTATCCCTGCAGACTTATGTTCCATTAATAATAACAAAGCCTTAGCATTAGAAAATTCATCTGAATAATTAGACTGATTTCAGTGTTCCATTTGTCAATTACCTCTTTTCTTTTATCGAGGCCAAAGATACAATCAATATTAATAGTATCAATAGTAGTTGAACTACCATTTTTATTACCATTAGAATTAGGTATACCTTTGTGATACGGCATGGAAAATTCCGTATTTTTTCTACGCCTGTTACCTTTGCTAGTAGAGGCATTGTAAGTTCTCTGTCTCGGAGACATTTCTATGTCTGAAGAACTTTCTTCAGTTTCGGGTTCTTCATCCTTTACTGATAAAGGAAAAATCCGTTCTTTATTTTCAGGAAAATATCTTTCATTTAAGATTTTATTTTCAGAAAACATTTGTTCACATTCATCATCATCTAATGACATGAGATGAACAAGTTCATGCATATGTTCAAGTGGAAGTGTTTCCATTTGATCAAAAAAGATTTCTTCTAACTTTTGAGGAATTGAAATCATTCTATCCAATAGATAAAATAATTTTTGTCTCTCTAAGTCTTTGAATATCCTTATTTATAAAAGAATTTTTTCTTTTTAAATCATTCAATTCAAAAAGTTTTTCAGAAGGATGAATACTCCAATCCGAATGTAACTCTACAATTCTTTGATTATTTCTTTCTAAATAGAAATAATGCATAGAAATCTTTCGATTTATTTTTCTAAAAGAGTTTCTCAATTGTTCTTTATTGGTCATTTGAAGTTGATCCAAAAGGCCATGTTAATGCATTAGGACATTTAGACTTTCCCAAAGATGGATTTCCAACATTGAAATTTGGAAATGAATATTTTTGAAAGCTTTTTTCATTAAAAATCTTTTCTTTCTTTTTGAGTAAAAGATTTTCTGAATTCATTTTTTCATCAAGTTTGTCAGAGACATCCTTGATAATCTTGGCAGCAATTGCTTCAAGATTTTCATTGGTAGACAAATCTTCTACCTTCTTGGTTAATTCTCTAACCAGTTCTTCAATTTTACTTAGAGAACTCATGCTACAGAGATTAATGCTTTCTTAGCTTTAAGCTCAAGAATTTTTTGCTTAGAAGCAAAAATGATTTCCTTAACAATCTTTATATTAAGAATTTTTGTTTTATGACTTAACATAAAATTTTCTTTAATTTGATTTATTCTTATAAATCCAAATTGTATATCAGCCTCTTCATAGGTGATTTGTTGATCAAGATAAAAGAAATAATTTAAAATTGGTTTTGAAGACATTACTCTCCAATAATTCCTTTTAAAATTTTTCCATATCCATCTATTCTATGTGACATAGAACGAATTATTTGTTCAGTATTACTTGAATCTCCTTTTTGTAAAGAGTTTCCAGCATAACTGTGTCTGGGTTTTGATACTAAAACCTGTTTATTTCGTGCAATATCAATTGCCCAATTTTCTTGTAATTGTGATGGCTCAGCGAATTTGCTGCCTTCAACAATTCCAATTTCAGAAAATATATCTTCAAGAGTTATATTTTCATTTTCCTTATACTCGATTGAATGAGTACTGTTGGTTAAAGCATATGAGATTAAATAATTAATCGTAAATACTTTATTACCTGGTTCCATAAGATCAGTTCTTTCGCACTGGTGTATGAAACTTAAAGTTTTGTCGAAATCTTTTGAATCTCGATGTAAAGCACATTTAGGATAGACAGTAAACATAAATTTACCATAAGCTAAATTTCCTTGAATTGCTCCCAGAAGAGCATCTTGCCTATTGATAATTCTATTATCAACGAGTGCCATTTTTATAGGAAAATTAATTCCATCTCTAAACTGAGCTTTAAGGAGGATTTTAACCGCTCCTATGTGTACCATATTGAGAGATTTTCTCAACTCTGGCTTGATGTGTAAAAGCTTTTTTGCTATTTCACCCTTTGTTAAGAGTGGCAAATAAACTTCACCTGCTGTATTTTTTATGTCGACTGAAAGTTCTTCAGTATTAAAACAATAAAATACTTTATTTTTTCTTGTAAAAGCTTTAGAAACTAAGCTTTGTAAAGTTTTTGTTTGATTAAAAACTTGTTTTGTATCAAGCTTGAATTTAAGCTTGCTAATTTTAGTTAATTGATCAGAATTAATCATGTAATCTGATACAAAACCTTTTTCGCTTTCACTGAAATTTAAAACTTCAGTTACTTCTTGTTCATTTGATTCTTTCGAATCTTCAAACGAATTTTTAAAACTCATTTTAATTTTTTTCGTTTAAAATTTATTTTAAAATTGTTTATTTTTTAATGGAACAGGTACTAATCCCCTCTTCTTAAAAAAAGAGCACATGGCTCTGATACCAACTTGATGAAAAAATTGGGTGATGGTGTAGTGGGTTTATTTTGTTGTGTTCACATTGGTTCTCGCGGTTCTTGCAATAAAGGTGGTTATACAAGAGAAGGATCCATTAGGAACAATCCTTTATTGCGAGAACCGCGAGAAACAATCTGAACACAACAAAAAATATCTAAAAAAAATCTAAAAAACACAAGATTTTTTTTAATATCTTTTATAAAAAAATCGCTACTTTTGGTCATAAAAAACAAAACAAAAAAAATTAATTTTTTTTATGACGAAAAGTAGCGATTTTTTTATAAAAAAATATTAATTTTTTGTGTGTTTTTAGATTTTTTTTAGGTTTTTGAGGGGTTTAGCTTTATGGTTTAGTTTTTAGCATTTAGCTTGGGTGGGGTGGGGGTGGGGGGTTGCGAGAACCGCGAGAAACAATGTGAACACAACCAAAAATATCTAAAAAAATCTAAAAAACACAAGAATTTTTTTAATATCTTTTATAAAAAATCGCTACTTTTGGTCATAAAAAACAAAACAAAAAAAAAAATTAATTTTTTTTGATGACGAAAAGTAGCTATTTTTTTTATAAAAAAACATTAATTTTTTGTGTTTTTTATATTTTTGTAGGTTTTTGAGGGGTTTAGCTTTATGGTTTAGTTTTTAGCATTTAGCTTGGGTGGGGTGGGGTGGGGGGGGGGGGGTTGGTTTTTGGGGGGTGGGGGGTTAGGTTTTTTTTAAAGGTTTTTTGGGGGTTTAGATTTATGGTTTAGTTTTTAGCATTTAGCTTGGGTGTGTGTGTGTGTGGTGGGGGGGGGGGGGGTAGGGTTTTTTAGGTTTTGGGTGGTGGTGTAGTGGGTTTAGTTTGTTAAATTCTTGCAGTTCTCGTAATAAAGTTAGTTCTCGCATGAATCCAACACACACACACACACACACACACACATATATATATATATAGCGTGAGGTTCATTCGAGAACACTTAAAAAGTGGGGAACCGGGGACCCCCCCCCCCCAAAAAAAAAACCTAAACCCCCTCCCCCACCCCCCAAAAACCTACCCCCCCCCCCCCCATCAAGCTAAAATACTAAAAACTAAACCCCCAAAAAACCTAAAAAAATCTAAATTTTTTTTAATATTGAAAATAATATGCTAAAACAAAAAATAGCGATGCAAAACAAATAAAAATTGAGGGTAAAAGTTTTTCTGATATAGGCAAAACAAATCCTGAACAGTATATAAAGGCTCAGCAAGAACTTATTTTAACATTAAAAACTTAGCTTGAAGACAAGGCGAAAGATATGCAGGGTATACAGATAAAAATTGAAAATAATATGCTAAAACAAAAAATAGCGATGCTCGAAACAAAAAATACACAGTTATTACAAAGGCTTGAGAAAAATGAAGACAAAACAGTTGTATACAAAACTTTTGAATCCTTTAGGACAAGGATTTTAGACACACCCTGGTGGCAGTGTTTAAAACCAGTTACAGAAAGATTCCCAGAATTTGAGAATCTTGTTTCACAAATGGTTTGTGCAGAATTTCCTCCAATTCTATACAACCTACAGCAACAGCTTTTAGACATGGCATTCAGGACCGACAGCGAAGCACAAGGATTCACAGTAGTAGAAAGAACAGATGAAACAGGAGATGGAATTGGTCTTCTGTTACTCCAAGTACATCATCCTACAAAATTGACAGATGAACAAATAATTCAATTCTACCATCATGGTATGATTGATTATTTGGAAATCAAGCTAAACAAAAGAACAGAAGATCTCCTCAACCAGCTTGGAGAAAAAATCATTCTAGCGGCAGGAAATATTGCAACAAGATCGATAACATCGATTATTGGTTGCAAAATAATTTCCTCATTTCCTTTTACAGATTCATACACATACAGGCCAGCTAGAAAGAGAATTTTCATCGAACATAATAAACACAAAAACACAAGTAATTACTTACAAACAGTGATGACAAAAACCAACATAGAGTTTGCATCCTTACCTTGGTTAAACACAACTGAAAAAAGTCCAGACAGTTTTACACAGTTTATTAAAAAAGCATCAAGAAACTCCAGAAATTCCTGACTATTTTCCATATATATATATATATATGAGGAGGTTCATTTGAGAAGAATCTTCTTGCAAGAAGAAAAATAAATTAATCTAGTCCCGATATTTTTTTGATTAATGGTTGTGAAACAAGATATAATTTTTGTCTACTTTTAATTAATGCTTTAATTAATAAGGGTATGATAGAAATTTTGATATAAAATATTAATAAATGTTATAAAAGGTTACTTAAGTCTTATTAATGCCACCATAATTTCCTCCTTCACCACCATTAATGTGCTGTTTCTACACCAATTTTGTTAGAAGTGGCCAAATTATTTAAAAGTGTTATGTCCTACACATATTTTATTATGAGTCGCAAAATTATTTAAAAGTGTCATACATATTATTTACCTTACACAAAAACATTGTTTTTATGGTGTATGAAACATTGTTTTATGGTGTAGGAAACGTTGAATATGTAGGATCATGTGCATGATTGTTTTTATTATGTAAGGTGCAAAACTATTTTATAGAATGACTCATTAAATGATTAGGGTTTATTAATTTGAATAGCAAAAATAAAGGATAGACTCATTAAATGATTTATTCAAATTACCTTTATACCCTTTATTCTTTTTTATTCTTAATTTATAACTTCTTCTCATTTGAACTCTCCACGGGGGAGGTTCATTTGAGAAGAATCTTCTTAAAAGAATAAACAATGAATTAATCTAGACCCTATATTTTTTTTTTATCAATGGTTGTGAATCAAGATATTATTTTTGTCCACTTTTAATTAATGCTTTAATTACTAAGTGTGGTATAGACATTTTGATGTAGAATATTAATAAATATTTTAAAGAGTTACTTAAGTCTAATTAATGCAACCATAAATTCCTCCTTCACCACCATTAATGTATTGGCTCCTACACAAATTTTATTAGAAGTGACAAAATTATTTAAAAATTTTGTGTCCTACACATATTTTATTATGAGTCGTTAAATTATTTAATAGTGTTTGAGTCCTACACATTCTATATCCTACACCAAAATATTGTTTTAATGGTGTAACAAACATTGAAAATGTAAGATCATGTGCAAGATTGTTTATATTGTGTAAGGTTCGCAACTATTTTATAAGATAGGCTCATTAAATGATTAGAGTTCATTAATTTGAATAGCAAAAATAAATAATAGACTCATTAAATGATTTGTTCAAATTACCGTTGTATCCTTTATTCTTTTTATTCTTAATTTGTAATTTTTTCTCATTTGAACTCTCCACTACTTACCTAAAACCTGCCGCAATGTTTGAGTGCGAAATTTACTAGTTTTAAATTGATATCTTTAACAATATATTAAAAACTTTTAAATGTCAACAAACATGTTCATGAACCATATATATATATACGTATTCAATTACTTAAAGCACGATTAATATGAAAGTAAATTTATATTTGAAATATGAAGAAAACCTTTATGAGAATATATTAAATGGTATTTTTAATTTATCAAAAAAATATGAAACAATTTGTTTGCAAAATGTGGCCTTTAAGTATCTTACGACCAACCAAATTAATATTGTCTAGTACCATTAATGCCCTGTAGATTTTGACAGAACGACATTACTTGTACTATTAGAATCGTTACCGACATTATTTTGGACATATTAGGATTTTTTTTGGTTTTAAATACCGTAATGAATCAAACCAATATTGACCAAAAATTTTCCGCAGTGTGCAAATGAACTTTAGTAGTTTTAATTTTTTTAGTAATTTAGTTCAATACATCATATCTAAATCAATGTATTACAAACTTTTAAATATCAACAAACATGTTCATGAACCTTATCTGTGCGTATTTAATTATTTACTATCAAGTTGTCTCTCCGTGTTTTCTTAAAAAAATAAAACTGGCAAAAATCATACTCTTGAGCAAGAAAAGATGTACTTGAAAATTATATTCTTAAGGAAAATAATTAAAGCACCATACACATGGCATTATTATAATATAAAAAAATATATAGCAATTTGTATGCAAGATGAGGCCTATAAGTATCTTAGAGTTTTCTACATCTTGATTAACTAGAGCAAAATAAAAAATAAAAAATGAGGTTACATTAGTTACCTCATTCCACAATATTGCCTAGAAAGAGCATAGGTTAACAAAAGATCCAAATGGCAAGGGTGGAGAAAGCAAGCGACTTACTAGTTACCTTCTCTAAACACCGTTGTGGCTTTTTTACAACTGCAAGTAAGCTTAGCATCTTGTGCGGGGTTGAAATTGCTATCATTGTCTTCTCTGGAGGCATAAAGGTATTCTTCTTTGGCCATCCATAGGTAGAGAATTTATTCAACTTTATTCTCTTCCAACAACAGGAATTTAAACGCTTTTAATTTGATTTTTTTATATAATCTTACAATTAATTTTAGTCACTCATTCACTTTGGCTAAACTTTTAATTTAATTGCTACCACACAAGAACAATAAAACAAAACTATTGCGGATTAATGAACTTGTTGAAAGACACTCACAAGCTTCAACAGTTACAATTTGGAATAATTCTTACCATGCCTAGAAGCAAAGTGAAGCTTGCTTTCATAAAGGACAACAAGGCAAGGAAAAACTCATTCATGAAAAGAGAGGAATGTTTAAAGAACAAGTTGAAGGAGGTATCAATCTTATGCAGCATCGAGGCATGTGTGATCATGTATAGCTCATACGAACCGCAAATAGAGGTGTAGCCTGAAGACAACACTGCCTTTCAAAATGTGTTGAATGCATTTCTAACGAAGTCACCCATGGAGAGGAGCAAGTTTTTATTGAAACAGGATAACTACATCAAGGAAAGGATCAGCAATATTAAGTAGAAGATCAAGAAGCAAATTGTTGCAAACCGCGATATGACAATGGCCAACATGAATATGTAACTTGATGGTAACCCGCCTGACTAGACTAGTAATGATGTGGAGCATCGTTTGGAGTTAGGTTATGAATTTATACAGTAGATAGTCTTATGTGTCTGTACGAATCTCCAAGTGGAATCAGGTCAATCGAGTATTCGAGGATTTACTGATTCCAGGATCCGGTGAGTTTGACGGAGCTTCAGTCCCGAAACGACGTGTTCGGTGCGTTTATTACGACTAAGAAAGGAGTAGAAACAGAATACGACACCGAGCAGTCAATTTTAATCTGGTCTCTATTGATTATTCAACGATTACAGCACCACGAGACCAGTTGTACAACATTCCCCCTCTGGGAACCAAAAGCTTGTCCAAATGGAACCCCAAGGTCCCTATTTATAGACATCCCACACACATGTGTCATCCGATCGGATTGCCATCCGATCCGGATGCACCTTTACAATATCAAAACTTGTCCAACTTTCTCTATTCTATACAATATTCAACACACGCTCTATCTAGCTATTCGCACAGTGGCAGACGTACGAAATATGCACCAACAGATTCCCCCTCGGATGTCACTGTCGAATCGTCTTTAAAACTTTGAGAACCTTGAGCAGTGTTTGAATATTCTGTAATCTTCAACTTTTCTGCAACTTCAATCAGGTAACTTGAAATCTGACTATCCAAATTCCCCCTTGATTGATGATTCGGGTTTGCTTTTGCCAAAGTAAAGCACGAATTCCCCCTGGAATGAATCTTCAGGTCTTTTTCATAGTTTACGACTCTCCTCTGATTTGCTAAACTGCAACCTTCACGAACAATCACCAACTTGAAACTAATCAATGCAGCATCCTCTGTTTCAACTTTAACCGCATCCGAGCTCAGTTTTTGATATCACAAGTAAGCACCACGATCTACGCATTCCGCCTGCTCGATCTAAGAATGTACAAAAACTCAACCGGCAATTGATAGAAACTTCAAATACCCCATTGGTTAACTTCAAATCCGTGATTCCCCCTGAAGATCTGATATCCCGTTTATCGTGAACCACGTTAACGCACCGTAAGAATGACAGATCCGTGTAAACGGTATTCTCCACAATCAGCAAATCTTCATCGGAAAAACAAATCATCTGGTAATGTAATCCGATCTCCGAAGCATTCGTCCACAATCAGATTCATCTCCTCGGATAATCTAGATCTTAGAAGCTATCATCCACGATTACTCTCAGATCTCCGATGCCCGATCAGATATCAACACCTTGGATCATCTTGATCTCGGAAGTCTTCACTCACGATCAGATTCACATTCCCCCCGGCAATCTGAAGTCGAAACTACCCGAAAACAGTTGCAGTGTCACGAATTTCAAAAATGCCGGAATTTCATCATACGATAGTGAAATTTTTATTCCCCCTCATTTTTTGCAAATTCTGACGTATGTATCACTGAATTCCCCCTCAAACTAGGCAATCCAGTCCTCTTTTATTTGTGAAAAACTTGACCATGCCAAAAATGTGACAATTTTCCTCAAAATGTCAGTTTTTCATCATTGCGGATTTTAAGTTTTGGCCCATAAATAGTCAGATAACCCAGATGATAAACATTCTGCACCATTATCATGACTACCCCACTAATTTCCACAATTCGTGATCGCATCACCAAATTTGTTCACTGAAGGCCCCGACGGTGTCCCCGAACAACCCAGCTTGGTCGTTAAAAACCCGAAAAAATCGACAATCACCAAATTTTTTCTGGAGACTCTCCTCGTCGTTGCAATAAAAAAATGCATTTTTTTAGGCATTTGATCATCTGGTCGAATGTCAAGTGTCGAATGGTCATCCGATCGGATTGTCATTCGATTGAAGGACAACATGGGCAAGTTGGTATGATGGATCAGATGTTCATCCGATTGGATTGCCATCCGATCGGAATGACAGAAGAAACAAACTAATGTCAGTGGATCGGATGGTCATCCGATCGGATTGCCATCTGATCGGAGTGCCATTCGATGAAAACAACTTGATCTTCCAAACACCCCATAGTGACATGGATCAGATGGTCATTCGATCGGATTGCCATCCGATCGGATTGCCATCCGATTGAAAGCATATAAACCTTCAACAATCCTTCAAGCAAGATGGTGACATGGATCGGATGGCTATCCTCCGATCGGATTGCCATCCGATTGGAAATCTTCTAATAGCTCAAGAACACTCCAAATCACGTTTTTTCGATCCAGAATCTTTATTATTGTGAATTTGATGATGAAACTTCACAGGATTGTTCGCGAGTCAATTCCGCACAGATTGACGGCTTCAATTCCAAAATCCATCCGTGAATTGACCTTTATTTTGATGATTTTCTCCGTTTAACGTCAAAACTCCAGTTTAACCCAAAATTGATGAGCTTTGGGTGATTTAACCGGCTGTTAGATCGATTAAATCGGTACCGTAGCTCTGATACCACTGCTGATTCCAGGATCCGGTGAGTTTGACGGAGCTTCGGTCCCGAAACGACGTGTTCGGTGCGTTTATTACGACTAAGAAAGGAGTAGAAACAGAATACGACACCGAGCAGTCAATTTTAATCTGGTCTCTATTGATTATTCAACGATTACAGCACCACGAGACCAGTTGGACAACATTTCCCCTCTGGGAACCAAAAGCTTGTCCAAATGGAACCCCAAGGTCCCTATTTATAGACATCCCACACACATGTGTCATCCGATCAGATTGCCATCCGATCGGATTGCCATCCGATCCGGATGCACCTTTACAATATCAAAACCTATCCAACTTTCTCTATTCTATACAATATTCAACACACTCTCTATCTAGCTATTCGCACAGTGGCAGACGTACAAAATATGAACCAACAGGATTTTTAAATGAATTTTTCCGTAAGCTGTGGTCAGAAAATGACGAATCTAACCACTGCCTAGCAAAAGAATGTTCATAATTTTTGTATAAAGAGTCAGGCCTTGTGAATTTTAAACAAAGCCTAGCCAACGAAAATACGCTTCACATAAAATATTTGTAATTTTGAAGCTTGTTTACTATTTTAAAGCCTTCAAGTATCCTACGACCAACGGAACTAATATTGTCTAGCACCATTAATGCCTTGTCCATTTCGATAGAATGACAATGGAAATGGTGCCGGTACTATTAGAACCGTTATTGACATCATTTTGGTCATATCAAGACTTT
Organism: Helianthus tuberosus; assembly: GCA_030545235.1. Classification (NCBI taxonomy): domain Eukaryota; kingdom Viridiplantae; phylum Streptophyta; class Magnoliopsida; order Asterales; family Asteraceae; genus Helianthus; species Helianthus tuberosus. The sequence goes on along the minus strand of JARYGA010056554.1, from coordinate 2,012 downwards.
ATTTTTGGTTTTAAATATCGGGTATTAAAATGGGGGTGCTGATATCGTAATGAATCAAACCAGTTCTGACATAAAACTTTACCGCAACGTGCGAGTGAATTTTACTAGTTTTAAATTCTTCATTGATTTAGTTCAAAGCGTCGTATCTAAAACAATTTTCACAAACTTTTAAATATCAACAAACATGTTCATGAACGATATTAGTTGGAATTTAATTATTTAAAGTACGATCAATATGAAAGTAAATTGATATTTGAAATATCAAGAAAACCTTTATGGGAATATATTAAGTGGTATTCTTAATTTATAAAAAAAAATTGGAACATTTTGTTCGCAAAATAAAGCCTTCAACTATCTTACGACCAACCAAATTAATATTGTCTGGCACCATCAATGCCCTGTCCACTCCGACAGAATGACATCTGTATTGGTACCGGCACTAAAAGAACCGTTACTCACATCATTTTGGTCATACAATGTCTCTAATTTTGGTTCTAACCTTCTGGTTGTTATACGGGTGATAATACTGTAATGAATTAAACCAATACTTACCTAAAACCTTCCGCAATATTTGAGTGCGAAATTTACTAGTTTTAAATTGGTATCTTTAACAATATATTACAAACTTTTAAATGTGCATGTTCATGAACCATATATATATACGTATTAAATTAATTAAAGCACAATTAATATGAAAGTAAATTTATATTTGAAGTATCAAGAAAACCTTTATGGGAATATATTAAGTGGCATTTTAAATTTATCAAAAAAATATGAAACAATTTGTTTGCAAAATGTGGCCTTTAGGTATCTTACGACCAACCAAATTAATATTGTCTAGTACCATTAATGCCCTGTCGATTTTGACAGAACGACATCACTTGTACTATTAGAATCGTTACCGACATTATTTTGGACATATTAGGATTTTTTTTTGTTTTAAATGCAGTAATGAATTAAACCAATATTGACCTAAAATTTTCCGCAATGTGTGAATGAACTTTATTAGTTTTAACTTTTTTTTAGTAATTTAGTTTTAAGCATCATATCTAAATCAATATATTACAAAACTTTTAAATATCAACAAAAATGTTCATGAACCATACCTGTGCGTATTTAATTATTTACTATCATGTTATCTTTCCGTGTTTTCTTTAAAAAAATAAAACAGGCAAAAATCATACTCTTGAGCAAGAAAACATGCACTTGAAAATTATATTCTTAAGGAAAATAACTAAAGCACCATACACATGGCATTATTATAGTATAAAAAATATGCAACAATTTGTATGCAAGATGAGGCCTATAAGTATCTTAGAGTTTTCTACATCTTGATTAACTAGAGCAAAGAAAAAAAAATCTGAGGTTACATTAGTTACCTCATTCCACAATGTTGCCTAGAAAGAGCAAAGGTCTCCAAAAGATCCAAATGGTAAGGGTGGAGAAAGCAAGCGATTACTGGTTACCTTCTCTAAACGCCGTTGTGGCTTGTTTAGAATTGCAAGTAAGCTTAGCATCTTGTGCGGGGTTGAAATTGCTATCATTGTCTTCTCTAGAGGCATAAAGGTATTCTCCTTTAGCCATCCATCGGTAGAGAATTTTTTCAACTTTATTCCCTTCCAACAACAGGAATTTAAAAGCTTTTAATTTGATTTTTTATATAATCTTACAATTAATTTTAGTCACTCTTTCACTTTTGGCTTAACTTTTAATTTAATTGCTACCACACAAGAACAATAAAACAAAACTATAGCGGATTAATGAACTTGTTGAAACCCACTCACAAGCTTCAACATTTACATTTTGGCATAATTCTTACCATGCCTAGAAGCAAAGTGAAGCTTGCTTTCATAAAGGACAACAAGGCAAGGAAAAACTCATTCATGAAATGAAAGGAATGTTTAAACAACAAGTTGAAGGAGGTATCAATCTTATGCAACATTGAGGCATGGGTGATCATGTATATCTCATATGAACCGCAACTAGAGGTGTGGCCTGAAGATAACACTGCC
>JARYGA010056553.1:0-37960 GCA_030545235.1 Helianthus tuberosus | reverse complement strand
GGACCACTTCTTTGCTGGAATCTCGTGGAATATGCTTTTAGGCACGTGCATATTGAAGAAATAACCATTAGTGGTGGTCATGGGTGTCTTCCACCTTTTTCGGGAAGTTAGTTAGTTGTTTTTTCTTATCTTTTTAAGGGGAAACAAGCTCAATGAAGGCATAAGTCGTGCACACCACAGAAAATACACACAATACACGAATTCTCTGCAAACACTTAGCAAAAAACACACACTTTCACTAGAAATTCATTGTATCGAGTTTGTTTTCTTCCGAAGTTGTACAAGGATCACTATTGTTTCAGCAATATATTTGGTGATCGGTAGTTTCCATCACCCGAGGTTTTTTATGCCGGAGATCTTCTAAAGATCAAGGGCTTTTTCCTCGTATAAATCTTGGTGTTCATCGTTGATTTCATACACTTGTCGTTCATTCAATTAACCAAGCATCATTCCTCACAAAATCAGATTTGGTTGCATTATCCTTGTGTGATTTTTGACCAAAACAGTTTGGCGCCCACCGTGGGGCAATTGGTGCTTCATCCTTAGAAAAATTCGCATTTCTGTGCTCATTTCAGTTCAATACAACCAAGCAAATGGCTTCCTCAGCGAAGAATGCTTCAAATTTGATGCCCTCATTCACTTCTTCACAAGGCGTTCCCCCTTTGCCTCCACCACCTTCTGGATCCCAGAAGAATGCTGAGAATACTGCGAAAAAACCAACTCCCATTTTCTCAAAACCTCAAACTTCTTCTGCTTCTTACACTCCCACTACTAGTGACATGTTTACTTTGATTTTGCAGATGAAGAATCAGATACGGCAACAGGATAAGACCAACGAGAGGATTCTCAAAGAAATCGGAGATCTCAAGAAACAAAAGACAACGGCAGAGGATCATTCCCCACTGGTGCCGAAATCCTTGAATTTTGATACTCCGGTGATTACTTCTCAGCCGTCAGTGGTTCCAGCCGTTCAATATGTGGGTTGACCGAAAGGAGTGCACTACGGAACAACAACAATGACCCAGGCATCAGGTTCATATTTCCAGCCAGCGGGATCCTATCCTCAGCATATAGGATCCCTCACGAGTTCAGGAGGATATTCAGGAATGCAGCAGGTTCAAGGATCCTCCTTTGTTCCAGGATCATCCCAGGTTCAAGAATCCTCCTTTGTTCCAGGATCATCCCAGGTTCAAGGATCCTCCTTTGTTCCAGGATCATCCCAGGTTCAAGGATCCTCCTTTGTTCCAGGATCATCCCAGGTTCAAGGATCCTCCTTTGTTCCAGGATCATCCCAGTTTCAGGGATCCTTCCAGATGCCAGGATCCTTGAGGAGTTTGCAAACAGGAAGTTCAGATGTCCATCAGGGAGATTTTATTCCAATGCAGACCAATGCTTCTACTGGTCCCTCGATCATTCCAGAGCCCCAACAATATGGATTAACATCCATTCTTCCTAATTTGAATCCGATGGGAGGTAACACTTTTAACAATTCTTATACTACTAACCATGGTCTTATGCAGGATCCAGGTATCAATCATGCCATGGCCAGAGAATTGCAAAAGCTAAAGGATATGATATCAAGTGTTCCAGGAGTGGTCAAACCTATCCCAGAGATTGCAGATGGGAGCCACAAGATATCTCGCTTTGCACCACCGATCTGTGACGCTGAGATACCCAAGAGGTTCCATGTGCCAACAATGAAGCTGTATGATGGTTCGACGGATCCTGAAGAACACATAGCACAATACAGGGAGAGGATGGAGATCAATCCAATCCCAGAAAGGTTAAAGGAAGCATGCCTGTGCAAGGGATTCGGATCCACCCTTACTGGATCAGCTCTCAAATGGCTGCTAAGTCTTCCCCCCTATTCTATTACCTCATTTGCTAATCTAGTTAACTTGTTTAATAACCAGTTTTCTTGTAGTAGAAAATTTGAACGATAAACTAGTGATCTATATAGGGTAACCCAGGGTCATAATGAATCATTAAGGGACTACATTACCAAATTTAGTAAAGAATCCTTAGACATCCCCAACTTAGATATAGCTACGGCTGTTGAGGCCTTTAAAATGGGATTGCTCAGGGATTCGTCGTTTTATGATGATCTTGTTATGACACCATGCAGGAACTTAGATGAGGTAAGAACACGAGCACTTAGGTTCATTCGGCTAGAGGATGACAAGAGGATCCAGGATAGGTTAGCAGGATCCTCAAAGCAGGATAAGCAAGGATCCTCATTCAGGAACAACAAGTTCAGATCCTATAATAGATCTGATAACCAGAACGTGCATTCTGTTGATCAAGAAGAGGATGATGAGGATTATCCTCCAATTTCTGAATATTGCTTTTGTGTTGATAACAATGAACTAATCCTTGCAATGCAGAACCTAGGTGACAAAGCTAGATGGCCGAGAAAAAATGATAGGCCAGCTGCAACTAAGGATAAATCAAAGTGGTGTGCATACCATGAAGATTTTGGGCATCTCACAGAAGAATGCATTGCACTGAGAAAGGAAATTGGATACTTGTTGAGCAAGGGGCATCTAAAAGAATTGTTGGGAAGAAAAAAGTCAAGGACTCAGGATCCTGAAAGGATCCCTGAGAAGGCTCCAGCCCCTCCAGCAGATGCACAAGTAATAAACTTTATTTCTGGAGGATCAGACATTTGCGGCACATCCTTCTCAGCAGCTAAAAGGCATGCAAAGGAAACTAAAATGGATAATGGAGAAAGACCTGTTCGAACATCAAGTGTCTCCGAAGGAAAAGTCATAACCTTTGATGAGGATGATCGTATTGATATCCAGGATCCTCATCACGATGGTTTAGTTATTACTCTTTTCATTTCTAACCATTTTGTTCGCAGGATCCTTATAGACGGAGGAAGTTCAGTGAACATTATCCAGCTTGATGTTCTAAAGAAGATGGGTATCCCTGAATCAGATATCATACCAAGATCCTCCGTGCTCGTGGGATTTAGTGGCGAAACTAAGAATACCCTGGGGGACATTAAACTCCCAATATACATTGAAGGCTTACACTCTTATCAAAAATTTTGTGTTATTGACTGTTTATCTTGTTGTAATGTTATCCTTGGCAGGCCCTGGATACACGATATGAAAGCAGTCCCATCTACCTACCATCGATGTGTGAAGCTCCCTAGTCCTTGGGGAATAGTGAAGATTGATAGTGATCAGCAGGAGGCTAAGAATTGCTACACTTCATCGATGAAGCCAACCTCGAAGTCAAGGGAGCAATAGCAATCATGGTATCCTCCAAGGGATGTCATGGAGGAAAGAGAGCAGGATGTGGTAGAAATCCTCATGGATCCCGATGATCCTGAATCCAAAATCTATATCGGATCAGGGATCCTTGGCGAAATGAAAGAAGACCTCATATCCTTCCTCAAAAGGAGAAAGACTACCTTTGCATGGAAACACGAAGACATGACTGGTATATCCAAAGATGTAATCACTCACAAACTCGGCATTGACAGGTCCTTCAAACCAATCCATCAAAGGAGAAGAAAGTTTGCACCGGAAAGGAATGCCATTATCCAAGAAGAGGTAGAGAAATTGCTCCGGGCAGGTATGATTAGAGAGGTCAAGTATCCAAGATGGTTGGCCAATGTGGTTGTTGTTCAAAAGAAAAACGGAAAGTGGAGGGTATGTGTCGATTTTACCGATTTAAATAAGACATGTCCCAAGGATCCTTTCCCATTACCCCACATTGACTCCATGGTGGATGCAACTGCGGGTCATGAACTGTTAACTTTTATGGATGCTTCATCTGGATTCCAACAAATCCAAATGGAACCATCCGACCAAGAGGATACAGCCTTCATGACTCCAACTGGTATATACTGCTATATTGCTATGCCGTTCGGACTAAGAAATGCAGGTGCAACATATCAAAGGCTGGTGAATATGATGTTCAAGGACCAGATTGGAAACACTATGGAGGTTTACATAGATGATATGGTGGTAAAATCCTTAAAAGCTGAGGATCACCTAAGAGACTTGGAGGAAGCATTCAATATCCTTGATAAATATAACATGAAACTTAATCCTTCAAAATGTCACTTTGGTGTTAAAGCAGGTAAATTCTTAGGATATATGGTGACAAAGAGAGGCATTGAAGCTAGCCCGGAACAAATCAAAGCAATAGTGAACATCAAATCTCCGGCCAATGCTAAGGATGTTCAAAGACTAACAGGCAGGATAGCAGCTTTGAACAGATTCATATCCAAATCCTCAGAGAAGTGCAAAGAATTCTATGATATCCTAAGGAAGAACAAGAAATTTGAGTGGACTGAGAAGCATGAAAATGCTTTAAAAGCCCTCAAAGATTACCTATCCTCAGCCCCGGCTTTGATGAAACCAGAAAAAGGCGATGTGCTATCCTTGTATCTTGCAGTATCCTCAAAAGCAGTAAGTGCGGTCCTTGTGAAGGATCATGAAGGTACACAACATCCTGTCTATTATGTAAGTAAAAGTTTACTTGATGCCGAATCCAGGTATTCACACCTTGAAAAACTTATCCTTGCATTAATTATGGCATCTACTAAGTTGAGACATTATTTTGAAACTCATGTTATTGTTGTTAAAACTAACTTTCCAATTAAGAATGTCCTCAGGAAACCAGAGATGTCAGGAAGGATGGCTAAGTGGGCAGTGAAGGTTAGTGCCTATGATATAAGATATTAGCCTAGAACAGCCATCAAATCCCAAGCATTAGCCGACTTTGTGGCTGATTTCAGTAGTGATTTACAAGAAGAAGCCGAGTTAGAAGTCCAGCAACTAGAGGAGACCAAGGATCCTTGGATACTCTATATTGATGGATCCTCAAATGTCAAAGGCACAGGGCTTGGAATACTACTAAAATCGCCACAGGGGGACATAATACCCCACTCTATAGCCTGTGAGTTCCAAACCACCAACAATGAGGCTGAATATGAAGCCTTAATTGCTGGTTTGCAAATTGCAAAGCATATGGGGATCAGGTATCTTGAGGTACATGTAGATTCATTGTTAATCACAAATCACTTTAATGGATCCTACGCTGTTAAAGGTGAAAAGCTAACCAAATATTTAGAGATAGTCAAAAGTTTGGCACTCTCTTTTGTTTCCTTTAGTTTGACACAGGTACCAAGGGAAGAAAATACAGAAGCTGATGCATTGGCTAACTTAGGATCATCCTTGAAGATCCCGGAGGATATCAAGATCCCTATTATCCATATCCTGACCCCGGCTATCGAGGATCACGAGGCTATGGAGATAGGAAATGATTCTGCAATTATCCCTAGTGAGGATACTCAATCCCATTCAGGATCAGGATCATGGATCTCACCAATTATGAGATACTTACAACATGGAGAGATTCCTACAGGAGAAAACCCTAGGGCTTTCAAATCTAAGGTATCTCAATTCACAATTTTAAATAATATGTTGTATAGGCGATCTCTTGCAGGACCATACTTGAGATGCATTGAGGATCCTGAAATCCAAGAAGTTTTAAAAGACTTCCATGAAGGAGATTGTGGAAACCACACTGGGGGCAGGGCATTATTCTCAAGGATCCTGAGGACAGGATACTACTGGCCAACCATGAAAAGAGGTGCTGTGGAGTATGCTAAGAGATGTGATCCTTGTCAGAGACACAACAATATCCTTCATCAACCAGCTGAATTATTGCATCCTATATCCTCCTCTTGGCCATTTATGAGATGGGGTATGGATATAGTTGGTAAGCTCCCTAAGGCACCTGGTGGAAAAGTATTCATGTTAGCTATGACTGATTACTTCTCCAAGTGGATAGAGGCTGAAGCTTTTGCCCAAGTCAGAGAAAAGGAAGTTATATCCTTCATTAAAAGAAATATTATAACTAGATTTGGAATTCCTTCTGAGATTATATGTGACAATGGTTCCTAATTTATTGGGGGCAGAACCACTAACTTTTGTGACAGTTGGGGGATTAGGATGATAACATCAACACCAGTCCACCCACAAGCTAATGGTCAAGCAGAATCATCCAACAAGATCATCATCAACAATTTGAAGAAGAAGCTTGGATCCAAGAAAGGGAGATGGGCTGAAGAACTACCTTATGTGCTTTGGGCTGATAGGACAACCCCTAAGAATGCAACTGGTCAAACACCATTCTCTTTGGTGTTTGGGGCAGAATCAGTGATCCCAACAGAAATGGTGGTTCCAACTGCTAGAACAAGTACCCGTGATCCTGAGGAAAATGATGAAAACTTGGCTCAAGACCTGGATACTATTGAAGAAATCAGGGATATGGCTAGGATAAGGATGGCCAGTTATCAACAAAGAATGGCTGGTGCTTACAACAAAAATGTCAGGATCAGGAAGTTTCAAGTTGGAGATATGGTATTAAGGAAAGCATTTCAGAATACCACCAATACTGCTGATGGAAAATTAGCTCCAAAATGGGAAGGTCCTTATTTGATTGAAGCTGAAGCAGGAAAGGGGGCATATAGATTGCTAACCATGGAAGGTGATTTGCTACCAAGAGCTTGGAATGCTGTCCACTTAAAGAAATATTTCATGTGAGTAGGATCCTCATGGCGCTGGTGATCCTCACGATAGGGGTATCCTTAAAGGATCCTTAACAGTACCAGTGATCCTTACTTAGGTAATATCCTAAACTTGAACTATTTCATTTCTTTATTTTTTCATATAAGGATAAGGATCATGTATCCTTTATCCATCTCTCACGTGAGTTTAAGTTTTGAAAGTTCAGGTATCCTTAGCATAACATTGGTTATCCGCAGAAGCAATCCGTTCCTTGGGTTTAACCCCAGTTATTTGGGCTTGACCCCAGTTCCGCCTGTAGCGCATGATGATCCTGGTATAGTTCAAGGCAGTGGGACCAGTACTCGTTTTAGGGGCTGATAATTCCATTGTACTGGCTATGCTTAGGATCCTACGTATAATGGTAGACGTACCATACATCCGTTCCTAAGGTTTCTAACGTTTTCACGTTAGCTAAGGTTTCTAACGTTTTCACGTTAGCTAAGGTTTTGGCATTTTCATGTCACTAAGTTTGGATAGTCGCCAGTTAGGGCCATACTCCAGTTTACATACGATCCTTGGGCTTGTCCCCAGTTATCCTTGGGCTTGTCCCCAGTTATCCTTGGGCTTGTCCCCAGTTATCTTTGGGCTTGTCCCCAGTTATCCTTGGGCTTGTCCCCAGTTGCTAACTCTTATCTTATATTGGCTTAGTCCCAAGTTATGATCTATTTCAGGTCCTTGGAGATAAGCAACTAGGGATCCTTGATCCTTACTTCATCCTAAGGTTTATCTTATAATTATCCTTATTATGGTTAGGATCCTAACTTGGATCCTCAGGTATGATCCTTAACTCTTTTGATTTTATTCATTATTCATTTGAATAACCCTTATACTTGACAACTGAACTTGGAATTCTTAAACTATATCACTTTTTAGAACTTATCAGTTATGGGATATGTGGTCCGTGATCATATACTAAACTTTTTGGATATCTTTTTTAATTTTTCAAGGATTGATAAGTATAAACGAAATGAACATTACAACAGTTGGAAAGTAAGATATTAAAAAGGATAACAACACAAGATAAGCGACAAAAGGTTAAGTTTTTATTTATTAATAAAAGACTAACCCTTAAAAGGTTGTCGAAATTACCTACCCGAGCATCTACCAGCAAAACGTGGCCCGTCCGCTGGGGTAGGTAAAGGGTGTCCATGATAATAAGTTCAAAGATAGTGCAGGAATATAAAGGCAGCAGGATCACAATGGCTTCATCCCCCAAACAGAGGATCCCTCCACCAGTTGCAATCCTGCCTATTGTCCAAAGGATCATACGTGATCCTTAATCCTAAAACCTATTGTTCAGATACAACCCATTAAATTGTTCAACATCACAACCACAAAAAACTACCATCAAACTAAAAAAAATTGGGCTCCGGCTGCGTCTAGGAATGTCCATCATCGCCCAATTGTGCAGCCTACACCTTTGCTGCATCCTCTTCTCCTCCAGCTGTGGTATCCTTCATCAGATCCTTCCCACTGCCACTTGCCTCAATCGCCAAGACCTCAGTAGCCTCTTCCTCATCATCCTCAAGATCGGCCAACCTTGCTTTCCAGCCTTCAACATCCCAGCTGCCTTTGTCAAAGTTAGGATCTTGAGCTTCCTGGGCCATCTTCAGTTTTGTCTGATACATTGTGATGGCAGCAGAAACCTTTGCACCTTCTATGAGGTCATGCTTTTCATAGTCCAGGTCGATCAGAAGTTTAGCCGTCTTGGTCTTCTCATCTTGAAGTTCCTTCCGAAGATCAGCAAGTGCAAGGTCCTTGAGCACGGCAACCTGTTGGAGGTCAGCAATCTTCTTGTCCTGCTCCTCGACATTCCCCACATAATCCTCAATCTCAGCAAATTTCTGCAAAGGAGATGAAAGATAAGGTCAGGACCGGGTGATCCTCAAATTAGCAGGATATATTAGCAGGATATGCTAGCAAGATATACAGGCAGATACGATGATCCTTACATCATTGAAGTACTCCAGGAATTGGTGACGGATCAGAGGCAGACCCTGCAAATTCTCACCCTCGGAGGTCTTTCTCTTTTTGCCACCCTTTCCTTTAGTGGGTGCCTTGGGAATGGAAATGCTGGGACTTGTAGTGGACCTCTTCTTCCTGGATCGGACAAGATCAAGGTCAGCCGTGTTGAATTGGGATACAGGCTTGGCAGATTTTCCAGCACCTACACATTCATAGCAAGATAAGTATCCTTATCCTATTTCAATTCACTTATTTATTTTAATATTTAAACTATGTAAAAGGCATGATACTTACTTGACATGGTAATGGAACCTGAGGATACTTCCTGTGAGTCTTGGGTGTCTATCTTAAATGTCCTTGTTTCAGGATCAAGCTTCCAAAAAGCAGCAAGCCTATCCTTGGTTGCAGGTGACGTGATGATGTGTGAGACGGAAATAGCTGCATAACACAAGACAAAAGGGGTCAGTAATCCTTATACAAAAACAAGACTACCTGGTGATCCTTCTCAGGATCCTCTGGCCTACCATGGGTGGACCAGGTCTTTGGTAGATCCTTTCCATTTGGAAGGGTATCCCTCGTGACAAAGAAGAAGCGACGTTTCCAATTTGTGTCATTCTTGGTGACTTTAAGAAGGGGATGTTCTCCGCCGGGTTTACGTTTGAACAAATAGCGATGGGAACCAAAGGTAGTAAGATCATACAATTGTGTCAGCTCTGACATGCCTAAATCAATGCCTTCCTGTTCGACGATCCTCTCCAGGGTGTACAAAACCCTCCAAATCATCGGCATGGCTTGGATGTAAGAGATACCGGTAAGGGAAAAGAAGGATTGTGTAAGTTCTGGGAAAGGATAGGTGTATCCTATAGCAAACGGAGTAACCGGAAAGGCAACCCATGTTTCTGAAACATAGTCGCTCAGGATAGTGGGATCGAAGGGTTTGAAAAAGGCATTCGCCGGAAAACAGTGATGGATTTTATCTATTTGTGCGTCGTTAAAGCAACACCTCTCATTCACCGAGTCTTTGATGATCTTTAGACTCTTCAAAGTGCTATCCTTCTTGTGATCCTTGCCCGGTGAGCTTCGGAGCATCATTCTCAAAGTGATGGTGGTAAAGAAAGAAAAACAGAGTAAGAGAGGGAGAAAAAAAGAAAGAGATACCTGATTGATCTTCGACTGAGAATATAAAGGGAGTTTCTTTCGGATTTAAATGCATTTGATCCTATCTCTATCTCCTATTTATAATCATGATCGTGCAGGTTGTCACTTCTGTGACGTCATGGTTGCAACGGCTAGTTCGATATCAACGGCTATATATCCGTTAGTTAGTTGCGGATAAGATCAAGAAAATATAACTCGCTTGTTTTACAAATTACTCCTTATATTTTGGGGGCAATTGTTAGGGGAGGATTTTCTAACAATTAGTGATGCTTATTCGTTATCCTAATTAATGATCCTTACTTCTGTGACAGGTGGTGATCCTCAGAAGAGCTTCAGGATCAGGATCATGGATCACTTTAAGGATCCTCATACTGATGATTGTTTATTTGATTTTTGTATTACTTCGCAGGAGTAATAAACGTGACTTGGTCTTGGCAACGGTAACAAGGAATATTCCACGAGTATTTCGCACACGATTGACCAGAAATGGACGTTGTGGAGAACGTGGGAGCTTGGCACGAAAGTCGGATAGTTAGTTAGTGTAGTTAACTTCTATTTTAAAAGGAGTAACGAGCTAGAATTAGAACACTTAGTCATTTTTTCAGCTGCACACTCTCATAAACTCGCACACTTGAAGCTCTCGATGAACATTCATTCATTTTCACTCACTTTTTACACATTTCACGATAGTGATCCTTGTACCTAGCTCGTTACTATCCGAAGTTGTAAACATTTATTCATTTATTTGAGCTTGGTGATCGGTAGTTTCCATCACCCGGGGTTTTTTGTGCCGGAGATCAACTCTTGATCAAGGGCTTTTTCCCCGTATAAATCCTTGTGTCAATTGTGCAATTTACATTGAAGTGATCCTTGTCATTGTTTTACATTTCAAGCATCATACCCCGTAACAGAGAGTTTGGTTGTAATATCCTCAACAGATTTTTTGACCAAAACAGTAGGTATCTTGATGCACTGATGGTAAGTAGATGGCACAGCTTTCATATCATGGATCCAAGGCCTACCCAATATAATATTGTAGCAGGATAAGGAGTCCATGACACAAAAGCGTTGCATTGAGTTGACCCCTTCAACATACACATGCAACTTTATCTCTCCCACGGTATTCCTGGCTTCTCCACTGAACCCAACAAGCACAGTGGATTTTGAAGTGATATCCATCGGGGAAACATTCATCCTTTTCAGCGTTTCTAGTTGAATAATGTTGACGGAGCTTCCATTATCCACCAGTATCCTGCGCACAAAATGATTAACAACATATAAAGTTATTACCAAAGCATCATGGTGAGGATCCTGGACAGTATCCCTGTCATCACTATCGAACGTGATCACTTTATCAATCGTGAGGGTCGACATCCTGGTTGGCTTATTTCCCCTTTCGGCCTTAGCCTCCTTTGCATGTCTTTTGGCTGCAGAATAAGAAGTTCCGCAGATATCGGACTCTCCTGAAATAAAGTTAATTATCTTGGCGTCGGCGGGAGGTGATGCTGCTCGTTCAGGATCCTTCTCAATATCCTGACCCTTATTCTTCTTTCTGCCCAGAAGATCCTTCAGATATCCTTTGCTTAGTAGGTAGCTTATTTCCTTCCTCAGGGCTATGCAATCTTCCGTAACATGTCCAAAATCCTCATGGAAGGCACACCACTTGGATTTATCCTTCCAATCAGCCTTTTGCTGGTTCTTTCTGGGCCACCTCGCTTTATCTCCCAAACCCTGCATAGCATACATTAGTTCAGGTATATTAACAGAAAACAATATTCTGACAATTCAGGATACTCCTCAGGATCCTCATTTTCAACAGCGTTCACTTTTTTGCTATCATTCCTGTCATATGGCTTAGAACGATATGGTTTGTATGAGGATTCTGACTTCCTGTTAGTTGGTTCATATGTTGAGGATGCATTCATCCTCTCTTGCATTTTCTTATCATCTTCCAGCCTGATATATCTCAAAGCCCTGTTACGAGCTTCGTCGAGATTCCTGCAGGGATTCATTACAAGATCCTGATAAAACTGAGAATCCTTTTGTAACCCCATCTTAAAAGCTTGCACAGCTGTTGCAACATCAAGATGTGGGATATCCAAGGATTCTCGACTGAACTTGCTCACATAATCCCTCAAGGATTCCTAAGATCCTTGAGTTATCCTGTAAAGGTCACTTGTTAGTTTCTCAAAACTCTGACTACAAGAAAACTGACTGTTAAATAAATTAACCAAATGAGCAAACGAAGTAATTGAGTGAGGAGGGACGTTTAACAGCCATTTTAAGGCTGATCTTGTCAAGGTAGAACCGAATCCCTTGCATAAGCATGCTTCCTTGAGATCTGGAGGGATAGGATTGATTTCCATCCGTTCCCTATACTGGGCGATATGCTCTTTAGGATCCGTAGTCCCGTCATACAGCTTCATGTTCGGAGTCTAGAATCTCTTTGGGATTTCTACATCACAAATTGGGTGAGAAAAGCGAGATATATTGTGACTGTCCCGGGATACTTCCGGTATAGGCTGCACTATCCCAGGCACACTTGATATCATATCCTTCAACTTTTGAAGCTCTCTGGTTATCACTGATGTCACACCTGCATCCTGCAATGATCCAAGATTATTAGTAACAGGGATACTGGTGTTAACAGACAAGTTACCAGCTTGGTGATTCTGGCTATATCCTAGGGCGTATCCTGGAGCATATCCTGGATCCCTCACAGTCGACATCCTGGTCGAAGAGGGTATCTCAGGAATATGACTCCGGGAATGGCTAGGCACAATATTCCCCCTGTTATCCTCAGCATATACTGCAGAACTGAAGTTTAAAGCTCTTGGCTGTATAGGAGTGACAGTTTCTTCAGCAGGTCTACTCGAGCTAGCTTTTAAGAGTTGTATTTCTCTTAACAGCATTTGGTTAGTTTCCTGCTGCTGCCTCATTTGTTCCTGCACACTTCCAAATAAAGTTAGAATTTCATCATTAGAGGCTAAAACGGGACCAGATCCCTGAATATTCTGAGCGGGAATAACATCCCGAGCCACATGAATTTCGGTTCCTTGTGAAGAGGCTTGCGTTCTCGGAGGAGGTGGTGGAAGCACCGAACCAATTGTTGCAGAGGTTGTAGCAGACATGGTGGAAGAGCTCATGTTTGATCTCGAGGCCATTGAAAACAATGTAGCAAAAAGTTTTGACAATAGAAAACCGAGTAATGATTTTACTAAAGTTTTTAGCAAAAATAGCACCACTTGCCCCACGGTGGGCGCAAAATTGTTTTGGTAAAAAATTACCGAAGCAATTAAGTGAGGTAGTGTGCTAGTAATACTTTGTGAAAAACATGTTGGTTTGTTAGTTTGCAAAAACAGTTAACAGGATACGGCTCAGGATATCGAGCTGTATCTATAATCAAACAATGAGCAAAAATGTAAAGGTTGACACATGATGTACGAGGAAAGCCCTTGATCAATCTAGATCGCCGGCATAAAACCTCGGGAGCTGACAATCGCAGCTGCCTTGTTCTTCTATTACTTCGAATTCCAGGATACAGTGCAGGATATGGCGCAGATCAATGCTAAGTGGTACAACGATTACAAATGTTGAGTGTTTGTGCGTGATAGAAAGAAAAAAAAAAGAAGTGTGAGTTCGAGAGTAGAGTGTAAAGTGTGTGTTCCTATCGATCTGCCCTCCTATTTATAGTTACAAATAACAAACTAACTCTCCTCTTATTCCGGGATGCTTGGAATATTCCATTATGAACGTTGGGGGACTGTTTTTACTTGTTTTCCACGTGCTTATTGACTATAAAACCGGGTCTTCAGCTCACATAACCGTTACAGCGTTAATAACATTGACCAACATCCGAAATTCTTGCGGAATATGCCTTTCTTCTATTCTGACCGTTACAAGACCCATTCTTCCGCCATCAACGTCCATTTTTCAACCACCTTGAGCGAATATTTAGGAAGACCAAGTCCTTTAACGTTGGTACCTTGCAACCAAAGAAAATCGTTAGTAGCAAGCAGGATACCCCCAGAGGATGTTACCAATATCCTGGCCGCAACATGCATATAATATCAGGATATGCTTCAGGATATAAGCTCGAAATTCCACCCATAACAGTCGTTATAAATAATATTTTTTTAACATTTTGTTTAAAACCTCTATTGTTTTAAAATTGTTCCTTTTTAAACCGTTTGTTTTTAAAATCGTTTTTAGAGTCGTTTGTATTTTCAAGTTTTTTTAAACACTTCATTTTACACCATTCTTTTTTAAAATCGTTTGTTTTTTAAACAACTCATTTTTTAAGTCGTTCATTTTTAAATTTTACAAAACGACGTGTATAAAAACAAAAGACATGTAAGATTTGAAAAAAATCTGAAACACTCTAATAAAAAGTTTGCAAAAGATCGTTAATTTTTCAAACTTTTTTTAGAATGGTTTATTTCTTTTTCAAATCTTCCATTTCTTTGGACCGTCTGTTTATTCAAAATTCGTTATATTTTTAACCTTTCGTTTATTAAATTCGTGTGTTTTTTAAAACCTAACACGTTTTTTAAACCACTCATTTGTTTAAAAGCGATCATTTTTAGTTCCTTCGATTGTTTAAAAAAAACTTTAAAAGATAAACAACTTTAAAAAGAACGATTTTAATTAAAAAACGGTTTAAAAAGGAATAATTTTAAAAACGATAGACGGTTTAAAAAAAGAGGTAAAAAAGCAAATGATTTTAGAAACGACGTTTATAAAAAACAAACGCTTAATGCAAATACATATTTATTTGTGTGTGTATATATATATATATAATATTTTGTTAAATAATAATCATGAAAATAACGAAATAATAAAAAAAACTTGGGTAATTTCATTAATAATCTCTTAAATATTAAAAGAACTTTGTAATTATCAAAAAACAGGTCCTAAGGTATATAATGACCTAATTACCCTTACGCCTAACTGCAAAAAAGTAACAAAGTTAGTGTCAGAGGTCAAAACCATTATAAAATGCAACCTCAAGGTCTGATATGTTAAAAGAATCCTTTTTGGGCTGAAAGGGTTAAACAGGCTAAACCACAGGGGCCAAAACAATAATTTACTCAAAAAAAAAATATTGGTTGAAAGATAGTGGGTCTAACCACTACCCCCTCTCCCTTATTATATTGATTTAATATCCATACTTCCATGAACCCTACGGAAAAGCCTAATCATATAACTCAAGATAATTTTTTTTATCTGGTTATGTCTCAACTGTATCACATCCCTCACCACTAAAAAATCTCAACTTTCTAGTTACTTTTAGAACTTGTGAGTTATCCTTTTGATCCCATCAATTTCTCCTATATATACACCATACCAAACCCATCATTTAAACCCTTACATTTTTAACACATATCACCTCTCTTCCCTCTCATAACCACACAAAATTACTAACATTCAATCCTTACCCGAAGACCCACACACCATTTTACACTCAAGCCCCAAAAGATTATTTTCAAGATCCCAAGCTCTACAACACTGATGAAACAATGGTTAACCGAGGTGGTTAATTCACTGGTCTCGTCAAGTAGTGTTAATCCCTTCTTTCCGAGGATCGCTGGCTGGATCGTCCGCTGGTTGATCTCCTGCACAAGGAAACAAACCGTGACTCGTAACAAGGAGGATGGGGTGGGGGGTGCTCATTGTTACCACTCTCCGGCGTGAGAATCAGTAATTTGCTTGGGAAGCAAAGTGTGATAGTAGTAGTAGTGAGAGAGTTGTGAAGAGATACCTCAAACCTGGTTTGGGATGGGTATTTATAGCCGAGGAGTGAAGGAGGGTAGTTGATGGCTAGTCCGACATCGCACAGCCTCCTGTAGGTGTGTCAGGCCTGTCGGTTACGGTGGTGATGCCACGTCCTGCTGTGGTGTCAGTCTGTCGCTTACATGTGGGCTGCCACTTGCACTGTGGTGTCAGTCCCACTTGCCTTGTAGGCAGGATGCGGTGCCGGGCTGCATCGCTGCGTGCGGTAACTGATGCTGTTCCCGCGTTCTTGTTCTGGCCAAGACATATAAGGGATGCGGTGCCGTTCCGCATCGCCGCTTGGTGAATGTTACTGTTATTCAGATCCCTTGTCGTGATGAAAATGTTTATAGGATGCGGTGCCAGGCCGCATCGCTATGTATACACCCATTTTATACTTAAGGTATGTATTCCCATCACTTGACCGATTGGATTGGACCGCTGTGTTCGCGCGTGCCCTCACGGACACAGATAAGTTCTTGCTGGTGGGGGTTTTTGATAAGGGTAATGGTCGCTCGCGGTCATGCTGATGCGAGATCTGGGACCATACCCCTTCAAACACTTATTCTTCTATTATCTAAAACGTAGGTATGACGACCCCTTTTAAAGTTTTGACATATTTGTTAATCATTCTATATATTAGTCCAGGTTACACCCAAGTACTCTCGCACTCACTTTATTTTAATATTAATAAAACCAAATTCTACATACAGGTAATTTTTGTGTGGGGTTATATATGTGTATATATACATAATACACATGATATTATATATTATTTAATTTGCAACAAGTGAGTGCATTAGTTGTGACATCTGAGCCTTTTAAGGATCAAACAATTCTGAAGAAACACTAGATAAACGACCGGGATCGGAATATCTAGGGGGTTTGGATCTGCATAAAGAGGTTCGTTCTCTCTCGTTTGATTCGATTACGACTGGCCTTCTTCTCCAATAAAACTCTGCAAAAAAGAAGCATCGTTAGCCTCGCCAAGGGGAGAAAGGGGTTCTCTCCTTGACCCGACTCCGGTGTGAGAATATGTATATGTTATGAAGAAGAACGTGTATTGAAGAAGTGTGTGTAACTTGAATTTCATACCTGAACAGTTCTCATATTTATAACCGGGAGTCTTTGGGCGGGAAAACCCGTTAGTGAAAAGTTGACGGAAGATGCTAACCCCGTAAGCGGTTACATTTCCTTCCGTCAAGCTTTTTGATCCTACGTGAGTGCACACGGATCGTGGCTTAGATCGATGGCTGGGGGTTTGCCACGTGTAAAGTGGTCAATTGGAGATTACTCTCCAATTACATGCTATCGTTGTGATTTCAGGGATGCTTGAGGTGGCGACACATGTCCTGACGTTTATAACCGTCTTAGTGGTGCACGATCGAATTCCTTCTAGAAGATTACTGCTGTGATCTGGTGTGACCCCTTATCGTGTGGAGTCATCTGCAAAAATAATATCCAAGTCTGGATATTAGTCGAAAGTGTTTATTTTAGGATTTTCATCCTTTGTTTATGGAAGAAAGCGCAAGGATTTACAATTTCCTTTTGGCGCGCAAGTGTTTGACTGTTGTTGGTACCTTAAGCCCTTCTTTTGTAAGAACAGTGCGCGGCCGCGCAAGGTAAAAAGGCTGAACGACAAGGTAGTGGTATGGTCCCAAGTACCTATTATGATGTTTTTGGGACCTTACCCCTTCAAGTCCCCCCAGTCTAGTGTTGTACTTATGCAAATAAGTGGAGCACTGGACTTATAAAAGAGAAAATGTTTTTTTTTGCGCGAAAATGGGGAATCTTCTATGAGAAGATTTAATTTTGTTTAAAAACTTTCTTAGGGGGAATTGTGACTTTTTGCCCTTTGTAATCATGACCTGACTTATGGTGACGTCAGTTTGTAGTAAAAAATTGGTATTTGCGATATTTTTCCTTCTTATCTTGGGATACGTAGTGGCGCTTGTCAGGCCTCATTTATGAGGGTATGACGCTTGTCCCTGTAGCGCCGTTTGGAAAGGACATCTGACAGGTAATAATGCCTTTCCATCTGACAGGTAATAATGCCTTTCCATTTGAGAAACCAGTATCTTCCGTTCATCCCATAGCGATGGGATCTGTTTCTGAAGTTTGCCAGCCGGAGGTTGAAGAAGAGGCTAATGTTTTATCCGTTGATGCCTTGATGGCACGTTTTCTGGGGCTTCAGCACGGTGGATGTGAACTGGTGTATTCTCGTCGGAAGAATCGTCGTGTTGATCGTGTGTTGGTTGTTGTTGAAGATCCTGCTACCAGTTAGGTTTAACTTGGAAACAGTATTTCCTCTTTTTTTGATGTTCTTGTGAATATTCTAGTCTTGGTACTAAAAATGTTTTGAAGATCATTGCCATGATCCTTGTTCTGAAGTGTTTATGCTACACTTGATGATATATATACTTGTGGTGCACTGTTGTGCATGTAAGTTTGTGTTTAGATTACAATATGTTGCATGTGTTTAATTGCTTTTAGTAGGTAGGGCGAATGAGAAATGGTATTGTGCTCATGTGTGAATGTTTGTCTAAAAGGCATGCTGGTTTGCCTTGTTTAGACTGTTCATGAGGTGTAAAATGTTTACCATATTGTTTTCGCGTAAACCAAAAGATTATATGCAATTTGTAATAAACAGTGATATGAGTAAAGATGATGTTTGTATTGATAAGAGCGCAATGCTCGTAATACAAAGGATAATAAAGAAATACATTGCCTGTATGCTTTTATTTTGCGGACTGGTTTAGCATATATGTAACACCTGCGCCGCTGCTGCGCGTTCCAGGTGCAGGGAACTAGCGTCCCATCGAGTCTTTTTAGGGTGTACGCCCCCTTGCCTAAGACCTCATTGATGATGTATGGTCCTTCCCATTTTGGCGCTAATTTGCCTGGTTTTTCCGCGTTGGAAACCTCATTGTCGTGCAAGACAAAATCACCAGGATCAAATGTGCATACGCGGATGCACGCGTTGTAGTATTTTTCGAGTTTGGATTTGTACCATGCCTCAGTGATGGCGGCATTCTCGCGCCTTTCTTCCAGGAGGTTTAAATCCAGTCTTCGCTCTTGCTCATTGTTTTGTCTTTCCATAGCTAGCATGCGCGGTGATGGAAGACCGATTTCCGCTGGTGTTACCGCTTCTGATCCATAGACCATGCTGAATGTAGTTTCTCCCGTGCTAGTCTTTTGCATTGTACGATGGGCCCATAAGATGCTGGGGAGTTCGTCAACCCATCCTCTGCGCGCTGTGCCTAGTCGCACCTTAATGCCGTCGACTATCTGTTTGTTGATGCTCTCGACTTGGCCGTTTGCCTGTGGGTGCACCACAGAGGCAAAGTTGTGTTCAATCTTCATTTCTTAGAACCATTTCTGAAGATCTTCTGAGGCAAAGTTTGTGCCGTTGTCGGAGATGATGCGCAATGGTAATCCGAATCTGCAAATAATATGTTCCCATATAAATTTGCGAATTACCATTGCTGTTGTTGAGGCTAGTGCCTTGGCTTCGACCCATTTTGTGAAATAGTCGACTGCTACAATGA
Organism: Helianthus tuberosus; assembly: GCA_030545235.1. NCBI lineage: Eukaryota > Viridiplantae > Streptophyta > Magnoliopsida > Asterales > Asteraceae > Helianthus > Helianthus tuberosus. The sequence continues at coordinate 18,924 of JARYGA010056553.1, read as the reverse complement.
TGAATTTTACCGCGCCTGGCGCGTCGGGGAAAGGACCAGCGAGGTCGATTCCCCACTGCTGAAAAGGCCAGGCGGATGTGACCGGTATGAGCGGGTTCTTTGGTCGGAGTGTTTTTGGCGCGTGGCGTTGACAGGCTGCGCATCTCCGTAATAATTCTACTGCGTCCACATGCATTCCTAGCCAGTAGTATCCCGCGTTCATTATTTTTGCCACGACCATGCGCGGCCCTGCGTGTATTCCCCATAAACCTTCATGGATTTCTCTGACCAGATATTGTGCATATGTTTTGTCTACACAGCGTAGCAATGGTCCTATAAATGACTTCCGGTACAGGACGCCATCCGCCATTTCGTAGTTTATTGCCTTGTGTTGGATTTTTCGAGCTTCTGCCTTTTCTTCTGGGAGCTTTCCGTGTTGCAAATATAAGATGATCGGAGACATCTAGGATGGATTCCCGACTTCTATAACATTTACTTGTTTGAGGTGAACAGAAGGATTGGATAATACCTCGATGCGCACATCTTTTGCTAAGTGTTTGAAGCTGGTAGCAGCCAATTTGCTTAGCGCATCTGCGTGCTTGTTTTCGCTTCTGTTTATATGGTTAACCTTGAATGTCTGGAATTGACTGATTAACATCCGCGCTTGTTCAAGGTACAATGCCATAGCTTCTCCCCTTGCATCATAGTGGCCATTAACTTGCTCGGCCACCAGTTTTGAATCGACATTGGCTTCAAGGTTTCTTGCCCCCATTTTAAGCGCTAAGCGGAGACCCGCCAAGAATTCTTCATATTCAGCTTCGTTGTTCGTGCTTCGAAAATCCAAGCGTATGGCATATGTAAGTTCGTGATCATCGGGACCGACTTATCGAAGGCCTGCGCCGGCTCCGTCGTCATTGGATGCTCCATCTGTGTGTAGAGTCCAAACTCTATCATCGAAAACAGGAATATGGTTCTGGATTGCTTCGCATTCTTGAACTTTGTCCATGGGGACTTCGGTGGCAAAGTCCGCTAGAACTTGCCATTTGATTGCTGGTCGTGGTCTGTACAGGATATTGTATCCTCCCAGCTCAATGGCCCACTTAGCCAATCTTCCCGCCACGTCGGGTTTGGATAGAATTTGGCCTAAATGATAATTGGTGAGAACTGTGATGACATGGCCCGAAAAGTACCGACGTAGGCGTCGTGATGCATGTACTAGTGCTAGGACCAGCTTTTCTATCATTGAGTAGCGAGTTTCTGGACCAGTGAGCATCTTGCTTATATAGTAAATTGGAGTCTGAACGTTTTCTCGCTCCACCATCAATACTGCACCAACTGCTACTTCCGCAGCAGACAAATATAAGATCAGTGGTTCCTTTTCTCGTGGTGCTGTTAGCGTTGGCAACTGAATTAGGCATTCTTTCATTTGTTTGAAGGCTGCTTCTACTTCGGGTGTCCACTGGAAGTGAGTTTTCTTGGCACAGTTCCGCAGTGTACTGATGAATGGATAAGACTTTGCCGCATGATTGGCCAAGTATATGTTCAAGGCTGCTAAGCGTCCGGCGAGTCTTTGCATTTCTTTTATTGTTGCAGGTGATGGCATTAGCTGGATGGCCTGCACCTTTTCTGGATTTACTTTAAACCCATCTCGTGTTACTATGAAACCCAGAAACTTCCCTTCTTCCATCCCAAAGGAGCATTTTGTTGGGTTGAGTTTTAAGTTTACGCTGCGCAATGAGTCGAATGTGCGTTGAATGTTTGCCAACATTGTTTCTTCCTCATGACTCATGATGACAAGGTCATCCATGTATACCTCGACTGTTTTACCAATGTCTCCTCTGAAGACTGTGTCCATTAATCGTTGGTATGTTGCGCTTGAGTTGCGCAGTCCGAAGGGCATTTTGGTGTAGCAGAAGATGCCCTTATCTGTACGGAATGCAGTTTTGTCTTCGTCTTCTTCTTTCCTCTGGACCTGATGATATCCTTTGTAACAGTCAAGAAAACACTTCCATCGAAATGATGCTAGAGAGTCGACTTTTTTGTCTATCTCAGGAAGCGCATAGCAATATTTGGGGCATGCTTTATTCAGGTCTTTGAAGTCGACGCACATTCTCCATCCGCCACTGTGTTTCGGTACCATTACTGGACTGGCAACCCATGTATGGTATTTAACTTCGCGCAAGATTCCCGCATTAAGTAGCTATGTTACTTGCTCGTCTAGCGCTTTCGCTTTTTCTTCACTAAAGCTGCGCCTCCCCTGAGCAACAGGTTCTGCTGAGGGTCGGATGTTTAGACAATGTTGTGTTATGTCGCGCGGGACCCCAGTCATGTCTGCTGGGCACCAAGCGAATATGTCTTTATTGTTGGACAATAATTCTTTTAATTGTATTCGTGTTGCCGGTGAAATGGCGTGTCCTAGCAGGATGGTCTGCTCTGGATATTCATTGTTCAGAATCCATTTCTCCGGTTCGTTTGATGTTGAGGGTTTGGCCACTTTAATTGGTGGCTCATCGTCTACGTACATGACCTCTTTGCTTGAGTATAGAATTGCGACTCCGGTTTCTGTTGGGAATCCGCATGCAGCATGTGGGATGGAAGTGATCATGCTGAATTCCCTTTGCGACCTTCTTCCGAGCAAAACATCATGGCGTGATGTTGCTGGCATGACCATAAAGTTTACCGTGACTGTGCGTGAATGTTCCCCATCAGACAAGGTCACGGGAAATGCTATTTGCCCTAACGGGAATACGGCTTCATTACAAAATCCGGTGAGAGGAAAATCAACCGGTTCTAGACGTGCTTTGTCTTCTGGATCAAGCTGTTTGAAACATTGCTCATATATGATATCCATTGAGCTGCCCGGATCTATAAACATATAGTCCGTTCGTTAATGACCGAAGATACCACTAATTATTACTGGTCGCTCTTCCTGGAGGGCCTCCAGGGACAACAGGAAACACAACCTGTTGTTCCCTCCAATGTTGATCATGGTTTCGTTTGTTTGGCCTTCACGACGGACCTCCTTGAACCATGTTTATTTGTTTGATTTTCTGATGGTTGGTACCTCTTGATTGTCGAAGTATCTCAATATAACTGTCAGATTGGGTATCCCACTGACAAGGCCTCTGTGGGTCCAATACTGCAGTGTTGATTTCACCCTTGTTTCCTTTTAGAGCGTCAGATCTGATGTTTGGGGACTCAGATCTGTAAATTTGTGTGAAAATTTGGTTTAAAGCAGTCTGGCATCTGCCGAACCAGTACTCTGGAGCTCTCTCTGTGGGCTGATTTGAGGAGTTCTTTCTATCTGGATGTCTGTTACGTTTGTTGATTCCCATGATTCCGTCGATCTGGGTATTCTGGACTGTAGAACCCTTGAATCCAGATCGAGGACCTGATGGGTGAGATAATGAATTCTCTGCCATGTGAAAACAAAGGATGAAAAGTATTGAATCGAAACGAGTTAAAAACTGATGAGACAGAGGAATCGGTGGGCGCCAATGAAGAAACACTTGATAAACGACCGGCATCGGAATATCTAGGGGGTTTGGATCTGCATAAAGAGGTTCGTTCTCTCTCGTTTGATTCGATAACGACTGGCCTTCTTCTCCAATAAAACTCTGCAAAAAGAAGCACCGTTAGCCTCGCCATGGGGAGAAAGGGGTTCTCTCCTTGACCCGACTCCGGTGTGAGAATAAGTATATGTTATGAAGAAGAAGGTTTATTGAAGAAGTGTGTGTAACTTGAATTTCATACCTGAACAGTTCTCATATTTATAACCGGGAGTCTTTGGGCGGGAAAACCCGTTAGTGAAAAGTTGACGGAAGATGCTAACCCCGTAAGCGGTTACATTTCCTTCCGTCAAGCTTTTTGATCCTACGTGAGTGCACACGGATCGTGGCTTAGATCGATGTCTGGGGGTTTGCCACGTGTAAAGTGGTCAATTGGAGATTACTCTCCAATTACATGCTATCGTTGTGATTTCAGGGATGCCTGAGGTGGCGATACGTGTCCAGATGGTTATAACCGTCTTAGTAGTGCACGATCGAATTCCTTCTAGAAGATTACTGCTGTGATCTGGTGTGACCCCTTATCGTGTGGAGTCATCTGCATAAATAATATCCAAATGAAACCTTGTGTTTCATTCCCGAGAATTGTAAAATTACATGGGACATTCATACATTTTAGTCCATGTACAATTTCGACTCCTCAAAGCGCTTTTCTAGAGGTTATACGTAAACTATTACGCTAATTGTAACCAGTTTAACGTAACGTATACTCGGGAATAACAACATAAGCTAAACATACCTTAAATATCCTTTACATAACTTAGGAATGAGTTTTGAAGGGTTCGGTATGACAAAAACATGCTTATTCAACTCCAGGGGCTATTTTGCAAATTCTGCGAAACTATGCCTTTACGCGTATTTCCTAATCCGGAACATGTACACGCATCCAAAAAATTTTTTAATCATTAAAATATTGTATTTTAGTGATTGGAATGCAAAAATATCATTCGTTACGCATTTACGGTCATTTGCGCGTTCGTTACGATTTTCGTCGTAATTAACCAAAAACCGCAACCGTACGACCGAACGAGCCGACATCCAAAACATTTCCGGACACATTTCATGTTCCCTATGACGTTTCATCCTTATGAAGCTTGAAAATGGGGTTAACGAGTGTCAAAAGTGCCAAAACGCAACAAAACGTAGTGCAGGGACCTATTCTGTAATTTTTGCAAACTTTGCCCAGGTCAGACGCTTACGGACCGTAAGCCAAGACACCATACGGTCCGTAAGGACCTACCCAGCTCATCATAATTAGCTGTCAATAGCCTGATTGTTTAAGGACACTCAACTCGCGAATTTGGCCACTTCTCTTCTGCTTTGGACACCTAATGAGACACTAATCCATGCCTAAACACCTAGCCTAACACTTGTCATGATTTGGTAACTTCTTGATCATTATAAATACCATGATCATCCCCACGTTTGAACCTTTCATAACTTTCTTGCTCTCATCTGCACTTTCTAGAGTTGCAACCACTTGTGAAGCCTTCTCTTGAGTTTCCTTGGCTATTTTAAGTGCAAGTAAGTGTTTCATCTCTGTCTTGATCAATTCATATAGAATAACTGAGCTAAAAGTCCAACAGTTTGACTTTCTGTTAGGCTTTCAGTTATACCCATGAATTGGTCAAAACAAGGTCCAATTGAACCTTGCAACGTGATCATAATCATGATGGTTATGGTCCCTAGTGATCATGCCTACTGATTTCCACGTTTGCTAGTTGTAGTGACGAGTCAAAGTTTTGGTCAATAAAGCGATAAATGTGCATTATATGACGGAACTATTTTCGGGTATCAAAACAGTTTGTTTTGGTATCAAAACTCTTTTATAACTTAGTTAGACATGTCAAAACATGTCTAACTCGTCACTTTTAGTTTAGTGCTTGTTTAGAGTCTATTGTTGAACGGTTTTAACCACCGCTTTAACTTTCGAATCCGACCCGTTTGGTCAATCTTTGGATCCGACCAAACACATTTTTATGACCATAATTATATAGGGAATAACCCTCTGAGGTTATACCTCATGGTCACTTCAATTGGTTAGTATTATGATAATTGGTTGTTATGTTCCTTAATAATGACCAAAATGCTTTTTTTTTTTGTGAATAAATCAATCTAAAGCATATGTAACCTAAATTTTTACATGTAATCTGATGTAACAACAACATTAAACATATTTTAGAAATTTAGACTTATCATAACACGTATCTAACCATCCGAATGCGTAGTTACGCAAATGACACGTTAAAGTGGCTTAAACTACCTTAACGGGTCATAATTGGTCAAAAGCACTTAGGAACCATTCCAAATCAGAATGTTAACTCTATTAAACCATTTCATATGAGTTCCAACACTCATTTGATTTATAAAGTCTCATTCTATCCGATTCTTCCGTTTATGTCCCGACTTATTTACATGTTATCCGACTCATTAGGACACACTTGATTCCTTGAACTTTGGGCTTTGTTCACACACTTGTAAAAGGCTTATACGCAAATCCCAGGCGAGTACATCGCTCCCTTCTTTTATGTTTTACAAATGTTTTGGGGTGATTCATATGTGCTAATTGTTTTCAAGTTTTCAAAGTACAAATACTATGGTTTATATAACAATATGGTTTCAATAATGTGATACAACTTGTTGGTGCGTTATCCAAGATACGAATGACATTCATTAACATTGTTATGCCGCCCAGTAGTAAGTTATGCTACCATAGGATTGACAATCTCGTTACTAGGCTATTCACTGGATTTGGGGGGTAGTTTGGGGAACGACAGAAACTGTTTATGACTAACAAATCATTCGTTGATTTGTTAGTCTTGTTAAAGAGATCTTTTAGGATCTATTAAAGATACCCTTGGGGTATAGTCGAGTCAACAAAGGTTTGAATGTATTCATTAAAGAACGACCAAAAGTTTTCACAATTAAAACAAGGACAATGGTTTATGACAAGGACAATGAACAATGGTTTATGACAAGTACAATGAAGCAATGGTTTATGATACGAACAATGGTCGATTGGTTATTTTTGAACAAGGTTACACAACGATTTTTATTTAAAGATATAAACCATACAAAGTTTATTTACAAGATGATTTACAACTCAGATTTACGAAACAAATGTTTTCAGTCAAGATTCATGTCTACAAGGTTTTGATTTACTTATATTAACTTGTAAAGTTGATATATTATATTGCAATATCAAATACGTTTTGATTTCAAGATTTATACTCGTTGACTCTCGAAGTTGGACGTGGTATTGCAATATAGTTATAAAGCCATGAATTTGACACTCAGAAAACCTATGTGCTCGCCGGCATTTTATGCTGACTATGTTTTCACATATGTTTCAGGTTTAGTTACATGACGATTGTTGCTGTATACTTCACATAGGACGGACGCGGACTTTAGTGCCTTAAAACCAGAAAGACAAATAATATATATTTTTTTTGTTTAATTTAATTCTAAAGACAATGTAATCATGTTAATATTCAATAAAACATACTTTCAAATACCATGTGTTATGTAGCAATTTGTAACATGACTCCCCAAGTGTTTCCGCCGCGTGTTGTTTTACGGGATTTGGGGTGTTACATTAGTAAGTTGTAAGTTGTGCATTAAGGGTTTGTCTTACAACATGTTATTGTACATTTATGTTTTGAGGTTGTACCTTTTTCTAAATTATATATTATATAATAATTATATAATTTGCAACAAGTGAGTGCATTAGAAAGTTGTAAGTTGTGCATTAAGGGTTTATCTTGCAATGTGTTATTGTACATTTATGTTTTATTATATATTATTTAATTATATATTATTTAATTTGCAACAAGTGAGTGCATTAGTAAGTTGTAAGTTGTGCATTAAGGGTTTGTCTTACAAGATGTTCTTGTACATTTATGTTTTGAGGTTGTACATTTTTTCCAAATTATATATTATATATTATATAATAATTATATAATTTGCAACAAGTGAGTGCATTAGAAAGCTGTAAGTTGTGCATTAAGGGTTTATCTTGCAAGGTGTTATTGTACATTTATGTTTTGAGGTTGTACCTTTTTCAAAATAAGTCGCGTGTCTCTAGTTTTAAGCCTTATTTCTTAATATATCTCATTACCTCACTCTACACTTCCCTCTTCCTCTCATTCTACGTTGGGTTCCAAGTTCCAACTTTACACAAGAACTGCCTTGATACCATGTCAAAACAACAGGTATCGAGACTGACTATAACCAAACATATGTTTTATTAACTCTTAACAATGAATGAACACAAGAATATGAACTGTCAAAACAACATGTATCGAGACTGACTATAACCAAACAGATGTTTTATTAACTCTTAACAATGAATGAACACAAGAATATGAACTGTACAACAAAATCTCTCCGCTCTCCTCTCACCTGCATATAACGATCTAACAAGCCCTCAGTTAATCAAAGATATTCAATACATGAATGAAACCCCAAATCGCCAAAGGAAGTCTACGCACACGAATCTTTAGTCTCTTAAGCCCAGCCTTCTAAGCAGCCCAGTGACCTCTTTATAAGCCCAAGCTTTTATTCAGCTTCTAATTCAGCCCACAACTCGTTCGTTATTAGACCAGACCTCGAAATATAACAATAAAAAATCTTAATAACAATTATAAAACAATACTAGAGATATTAAAACTGAAGTATAAAAGTATCACTTTTAACATAAATAAATAAATAAAGTTGCAAGTGAAAATGCGTACTTTACAAGAACAATTGCACTTTAAGTAAGTCACTTGTACTATAATAAACTGTTCACCTTTTCAGTAACATCATCAGCCAAGCCATGTGCGAATATTATAATATATCAGACCCGACGGTTGTATTTTATAACGGTTTTGGTCCCTAACACTAACTTTGTTACTTTTTTCCAGTTAAGTGTAAGGACAATTAGGTCTTATATACCCCAGGGACTGTTTTTTATAATTACAAAGTTCTTTTAATATTTAAAAGATTATTAATGCAATTACTCAAGTTTATTTTTATTATTTCGTTATTTTCACGATTATTATTTAACAAAATACGTTTTATTTATACAAATAAATATGTATTATCCTTAACCTTTTGTTTTTGTAAAGGCCGTTATAAATAATATTTTTTTAACATTTTGTTTAAAACCTCTATTGTTTTAAAATTGTTCCTTTTTAAACTGTTTGTTTTTTAAAATCGTTTTTAGAGTTGTTTGTCTTTTCAAGTTTTTTTAAACACTTCATTTTACACCATTCTTTTTTAAAATCATTTGTTTTTTAAACAACTCATTTTTTAAGTCGTTCATTTTTAAATTTTACAAAACGACGTGTATAAAAACAAAAGACATGTAAGATTTGAAAAAATCTGAAACACTCTAATAAAAAGTTTGCAAAAGATCGTTAATTTTTCAAACTTTTTTTAGAATGGTTTATTTCTTTTTCAAATCTTCCATTTCTTTGGACCGTCTGTTTATTCAAAATTTGTTATATTTTTTAACCTTTCGTTTATTAAATTCGTGTGTTTTTTAAAACCTAACACGTTTTTTAAACCACTCATTTGTTTAAAATCGATCATTTTTAGTTCCTTCGATTGTTTAAAAAAAACTTTAAAAGATAAACAACTTTAAAAAGAACGATTTTAATTAAAAAACGGTTTAAAAAGGAATAATTTTAAAAACGATAGACGGTTTAAAAAAAAGAGGTAAAAAAGCAAATGATTTAAAAACGACGTTTATAAAAAACAAACGCTTAATGCAAATACATATTTATTTGTGTGTGTATATATATATATCATATTTTGTTAAATAATAATCGTGAAAATAACGAAATAATAAAAAAACTTGGGTAATTTCATTAATAATCTCTTAAATATTAAAAGAACTTTGTAATTATCAAAAAACAGGTCCTAAGGTATATAATGACCTAATTACCCTTACGCCTAACTGCAAAAAAGTAACAAAGTTAGTGTCAGAGGTCAAAACCATTATAAAATGCAACCTCGAGGTCTGATATGTTAAAAGAATCCTTTTTGGGCTGAAAGGGTTAAACAGGCTAAACCACAGGGGCCAAATCAGTAATTTACTCAAAAAAAGATTGGTTGAAAGATAGTGGGTCCCACCACTACCCCATCTCCCTTATTATATTGATTTAATATCCATACTTCCATGAACCCTACGGAAAAGCCTAATCATGTAACTCAAGATAACTTTTTTTTATCTGGTTATGTCTCAACCGTATCACATCCCTCACCACTAAAAAATCTCAACTTTCTAGTTACTTTTAGAACTTGTGAGTTATCCTTTTGATCCCATCAATTTCTCCTATCATTTAAACCCTTACATTTTTAACACATATCACCTCTCTTCCCTCTCATAACCACACAAAATTACTAACACTCAATCCTTACCCGAAGACCCACACACCATTTTACACTCAAGCCCCAAAAGATTATTTGCAAGATCCCAAGCTCTACAACACTGATGAAACTATGGTTAACCGAGGTGGTTAATTCACTGGTCTCGTCAAGTAGTGTTAATCCTTTCTTTCCGAGGATCGCTGGCTGGATCGTCCGCTGGTTGATCTCCTGCACAAGGAAACAAACCGTGACTCGTAACAAGGAGGATGGGGTAGGGGTGCTCCTTGTTAACACTCTCCGGCGTGAGAATCAGTAATTTGCTTGGGAAGCAAAGTGTGATAGTAGTAGTAGTGAGAGAGTTGTGAAGAGATACCTCAAACCTGGTTTGGGATGGGTATTTATAGCAGAGGAGTGAAGGAGGGTAGTTGAGTGGCTAGTCTGACATCGCACAGCCTCCTGTAGGTGTGTCAGGCCTGTCGGTTACGGTGGTGATGCCACGTCCTGCTGTGGTGTCAGTCTGTCGCTTACATGTGGGCTGCCACTTGCACTGTGGTGTCAGTCCCACTTGCCTTGTAGGCAGGATGCGGTGCCGGGCTGCATCGCTGCTTGCGGTAACTGATGCTGTTCCCGCGTTCTTGTTCTGGCCAAGACATATAAGGGATGCGGTGCCGTGCCGCATCGCCGCTTGGTGAATGTTACTGTTCTTCAGATCCCTTGTCGTGATGAAAATGTTTATAGGATGCGGTGCCGGGCCGCATCGCTATGTATACACCCATTTTATACGTAAGGTATGTATTCCCATCACTTGACCGATTGGATTCGACCGCTGTGTTCGCGCGTGCCCGCACGGACACAGATAAGTTCTTGCTGGTGGGGGTGTTTCATAAGGGTAATGGTCGCTCGCGGTCATGCTGACGCGAGATCTGGGACCATACCCCTTCAAACACTTATTCTTCTATTATCTAAAACGTAGGTGTGACGACCCCTTTTAAAGTTTTGACATATTTGTTAATCATTCTATATATTAGTCCAGGTTACACCCAAGTACTCTTGCACTCACTTTATTTTAATATTAATAAAACCAAATTCTACATACAGGTAATTTTTGTGTGGGGTTATATATGTGTATATATACATAATACACATGATATTATATTATTTAATTTGCAACAAGTGAGTGCATTAGTTGTGACATCTGAGCCTTTTTAAGGATCAAACAATTCTGAAGAAACACTAGATAAACGACCTGATCGGAATATCTAGGGGGTTTGGATCTGCATAAATAGGTTCGTTCTCTCTCGTTTGATTCAATAACGACTGGCCTTCTTCTCCAATAAAACTCTGCAAAAAAGAAACACCGTTAGCCTCGCCAAGGGGAGAAAGGGGTTCTCTCCTTGACCCGACTCCGGTGTGAGAATAAGTATATGTTATGAAGAAGAAGGTGTATTGAAGAAGTGTGTGTAACTTGAATTTCATACCTGAACAGTTCTCATATTTATAACCGGGAGTCTTTGGGCGGGAAAACCCGTTAGTGAAAAGTTGACGGAAGATGCTAACCCCGTAAGCGGTTACATTTCCTTCCGTCAAGCTTTTTGATCCTACGTGAGTGCACACGGATCGTGGCTTAGATCGATGGCTGGGGGTTTGCCACGTGTAAAGTGGTCAATTGGAGATTACTCTCCAATTACATGCTATCGTCGTGATTTCAGGGATGCCTGAGGTGGCGACACGTATCCAGACGGTTATAACCGTCTTAGTGGTGCACGATTGAATTCCTTCTAGAAGATTACTGCTGTGATCTAGTGTGACCCCTTATCGTGTGGAGTCATCTGCATAAATAATATCCAAGTCTGGATATTTGTCGGTAGTGTTTATTTTAGGATTTTCATCCTTTATTTATGGAAGAAAGTGCAAGGATTTACAATTTCCTTTTGGCGCACAAGTGTTTGACTGTTGTTGGTACCTTAAGCCCTTCTTTTGTAAGAACAGTGCGCGACCGCGCAAGGTAAAAAGGCTGAACGACAAGGTAGTGGTATGGTCCCAAGTACCTATTATGAGGTTTTTGGGACCTTACCCCTTCATGCCCCCCCAGTCTAGTGTTGTACTTATGCAAATAAGTGGAGCACTGGACTTATAAGAGAGAAAATGTTTTTTTTTTGCGCGAAAATGGGGAATCTTCTATGAGAAGATTTAATTTTGTTTAAAAACTTTCTTAGGGGGAATTGTGACTTTTTGCCCTTTGTAATCATGACCTGACTTATGGTGACGTCAGTTTGTAGTAAAAAAATGGTATTTGCGATATTTTTCCTTCTTATCTTGGGATACGTAGTGGCGCTTGTCAGGCCTCATTTATGAGGGTATGACGCTTGTCCCTGTAGCGCCGTTTGGAAAGGACATCTGACAGGTAATAATGCCTTTCCATTTTCCCGGAATTACTCGCCTATATATACATTTGGGTGCTCTTATTTGTTTGATCTAAAAGATGAAGATTACTCGTTCCTTCCGTACCCGACGGCTAGCTCGCCGCCTTTAGTAACTGCCGGACCTGAGAAACCAGTATCTTCCGTTCATCCCATAGCGATGGGATCTGTTTCCGAAGTTTGTCAGCCGGAGGTTGAAGAAGAGGCTAATGTTTTATCCGTTGATGCCTTGATGGCACGTTTTCCGGGGCTTCAGCACGGTGGATGTGAACTGGTGTATTCTCGTCGGAAGAATCGTCATGTTGATCGTGTGTTGGTTGTTGTTGAAGAACCTGCTACCAGTTAGGTTTAACTTGGAAACATTATTTCCTCTTTTTTTGATGTTCTTGTGAATATTCTAGTCTTGGTACTAAAAATGTTTTGAAGATCATTGCCATGATCCTTGTTATGAAGTGTTTATGCTACACTTGATGATATATATACTTGTGGTGCACTGTTGTGCATGTAAGTTTGTGTTTAGATTACAATATGTTGCATGTGTTTAATTAATTTTAGTAGGTAGGGCGAATGAGAAATGGTATTGTGCTCATGTGTGAACGTTTGTCTAAAAGGCGTGCTGGTTTGCCTTGTTTAGAGTGTTCATGAGGTGTACAATGTTTACCATATTGTTTTCGCGTAAACCAAAAGAATTATATGCAATTTGTAAAATAAACAGTGATATGAGTAAAGATGATGCTCGTAATATAAAGGATAATAAAGAAATACATTGCCTGTATGCTTTTATTTTGCGGACTGGTTTAGCTTATATGTAACACCTGCGCAGCTGCTGCGCGTTCCAGGTGCGGGGAACTAGCGTCCCATCGAGTCTTTTTAGGGTGTACGCCCCCTTGCCTAAGACCTCATTGATGATGTATGGTCCTTCCCATTTTGGCGCTAATTTGCCTGGTTTTTCCGCGTTGGAAGCCTCATTGTCGCGCAAGACAAAATCACCAGGAACAAATGTGCATACGCGGATGCGCGCGTTGTAGTATTTTTCGAGTTTGGATTTGTACCTTGCCTCAGTGATGGCGGCATTCTCGCGCCTTTCTTCGAGGAGGTCTAAATCCAGTCTTCGCTCTTGCTCATTGTTTTGTCTTTCCATAGCTAGCATGCGCGGTGATGGAAGACCGATTTCCGCTGGTATTACCGCTTCTGATCCATAGACCAGGCTGAACGGAGTTTCTCCCGTGCTAGTCTTTGGCATTGTACGATGGGCCCATAAGATGCTGGGGAGTTCGTCAACCCATCCTCTGCGCGCTGTGCTTAGTCGCGCCTTAATGTCGTCGACTATCTGTTTGTTGATGCTCTCGACTTGGCCGTTTGCCTGTGGGTGCGCCACAGAGGCAAAGTTGTATTCAATCTTCATTTCTTTGAACCATTTCTGAAGATCTTCTGAGGCAAAGTTTGTGCCGTTGTCGGAGATGATGCGCAATGGTAATCCGAATCTGCAAATAATATGTTCCCCTATAAATTTGTGAATTACCATTGCTGTTGTTGAGGCTAGTGCCTTGGCTTCGACCCATTTTGTGAAATAGTCGACTGCTACAATGATGAATTTTACCGCGCCTGGCGCGTCGGGGAAAGGACCAACGAGGTCGATTACCCACTTCTGAAAAGGCCAGGCGGATGTGACCGGTATGAGCGGGTTCTTTGGTCGGAGTGTTTTTGGCGCGTGGCGTTGACAGGCTGCGCATCTCCGTAATAATTCTTCTGCGTCCACATGCATTCCAAGCCAGTAGTATCCCGCGTTCATTATTTTTTCCACGACCATGCGCGGCCTTGCGTGTATTCCACATAAACCTTCGTGGATTTCTCTGACCAGATATTGTGCGTCTGTTTTGTCAACACAGCGTAGCAATGGTCCCATAAATGACTTCCGGTACAGGACGCCATCCGCCATTTCATAGTTTATTGCCTTGTGTTGGATTTTTCGAGCTTCTGCCTTTTCTTCTGGGAGCTTTCCGTGTTGCAAATATAAGATGATCGGAGACATCCAGGATGGATTCCCGACTTCTATAACATTTACTTGTTTGAGGTGAACAGATGGATTGGACAATACCTCGATGTGCACTTCTTTTGCTAAGTGTTTGAAGCTGGTAGTAGCCAATTTGCTTAGCGCATCTGCGTGCTTGTTTTCGCTTCTGTTTATATGGTTAACCTTGAATGTCTGGAATTGACTGATTAACATCCGCGCTTGTTCAAGGTACAGTGCCATAGCTTCTCCCCTTGCATCATAGTGGCCATTAACTTGCTCGGGCACCAGTTTTGAATCGACGTTGGCTTCAAGGTTTCTTGCCTCCATATTAAGCGCTAAGCGGAGACCCGCCAAGAATTCTTCATATTCAGCTTCGTTGTTCGTGCTTCGAAAATCCAAGCGTATGGCATATGTAAGTTCGTGATCATCGAGACAGACTAATCGAAGGCCTGCGCCGGCTCTGTCGTCATTAGAAGCTCCATCTGTGTGCAGAGTCCAAACTCTATCATCGAAAACAGGAATAGGGTTCTGGATTGCTTCGCATTCTTGAACTTTGTCGATGGGGACTTCGGTGGCAAAGTCCGCTAGAACTTGCCCTTTGATTGCTGGTCGTGGTCTGTATAGGATATTGTATCCTCCCAGCTCAATGGCCCACTTAGCCAATCTTCCCGCCACGTCGGGTTTGGATAGAATTTAGCCTAAATGATAATTGGTGAGAACTGTGATGACATGGCCCGAAAAGTACCGACGTAGGCGTCGTGATGCATGTACTAGTGCTAGGACCAGCTTTTCTATCATTGAGTAGCGAGTTTCTGGACCAGTGAGCATCTTGCTTATATAGTAAATTGGAGTCTGAACGTTTTCTCGCTCCACCATCAATACTGCACCAACTGCTACTTCCGCATCAGACAAATATAAGATCAGTGGTTCCTTTTCTCGTGGTGCTGTTAGCGTTGGCAACTGAATTAGGCATTCTTTCATTTGTTTGAAGGCTGCTTCTACTTCGGGTGTCCACTGGAAGTAAGTTTTCTTGGCACAGTTCCGCAGTGTACTGATGAATGGATAAGACTTTGCCGCATGATTGGCCAAGAATATGTTCAAGGCTGCTAAGCGTCCGGTGAGTCTTTGCATTTCTTTTATTGTTGCAGGTGATGGCATTAGCTGGATGGCCTGCACCTTTTCTGGATTTACTTTAAACCCATCTCTTGTTACTATGAAACCCAGAAACTTCCCTTCTTCCATCCCGAAGGAGCATTTTGTTGGGTTGAGTTTTAAGTTTACGCTGCGCATTGAGTCGAATGTGCGTTGAATGTTTGCCAACATTGTTTCTTCCTCATGACTCATGATGACAAGGTCATCCATGTATTCCTCGACTGTTTTACCAATGTCTCCTCTGAAGACTGTGTCCATTAATCGTTGGTATGTTGCGCCTGCATTGCGCAGGCCGAAGGGCATTTTGGTGTAGCAGAAGATGCCCTTATCTGTACGGAACGCAGTTTTGTCTACGTCTTCTTCTTTCATCTGGACCTGATGATATCCTTTGTAACAGTCAGGAAAACACTTCCATCGAAATGATGCTAGAGAGTCGACTTTTTTGTCTATCTCAGGAAGCGCATAACAATCTTTGGGGCATGCTTTATTCAGGTCTTTGAAGTCGACGCACATTCTCCATGCCCCATTGTGTTTCTGTACCATTACTGGATTGGCAACCCATGTATGGTATTTAACTTCGCGCAAGATTCCCGCATTAAGTAGCTCTGTTACTTGCTCGTCCATGGCTTTCGCTTTTTCTTCACTAAAGCTGCGCCTCCCCTGAGCAACAGGTTCTGCTGAGGGTCGGATGTTTAGACAATGTTGTGCTATGCCGCGCGGGACCCCAGTCATGTCTGCTGGGCACCAAGCGAATATGTCTTTATTGTTGGACAGTAATTCTTTTAATTGTATTCGTGTTGCCGGTGAAATGGCATGTCCTAGCAGGATGGTCTGCTCTGGATATTCGTTGTTCAGAATCCATTTCTTCGGTTCGTTTGATGTTGAGGGTTTGGCCACTTTCATTGGTGGCTCATCGTCTACGTACATGACCTCTTTGCTTGAGTATAGAATTGCGACTCCGGTTTCTGTTGGGAATCCGCATGCAGCATGTGGGATGGATGTGATCATGCTGAATTCCCTTTGCGACCTTCTTCCGAGCAAAACATCATGGCGTGATGTTGCTGGCATGACCGTAAAGTTTACCGTGACTGTGCGTGAATGTTCCCCATCAGACAAGGTCACGGGAAGTGCTATTTGCCCTAACGGGAATACGGCTTCATTACAAAATCCGGTGAGAGGAAAATCAACCGGTTCTAGACGTGCTTTGTCTTCTGGATCAAGCTGTTTGAAACATTGCTCATATATGATATCCATTGAGCTGCCCGGATGTATAAACATATAGTCCATTCGGTAATGACCGAAGATACCAGTAATTATTACTGGTCGCTCTTCCTGGAGGGCCTCCAGGGACAACAGGAAACACAACCTGTTGTTCCCTCCATTGTTGATCATGGTTTCGTTTGTTTGGCCTTCGTGACGGACCTCCTTGAACCATGTTTATTTGTTTGATTTTCTAATGGTTGGTACCTCTTGATTGTCGAAGTATCTCAACATAACTGTCAGATTGGGTGTCCCACTGACAAGGCCTCTGTGGGTCTAATACTGCAGTATTGATTTCACCCTTGTTTCCTTTTAGAGCGTCAGATCTGATGTTTGGGGACTCAGATCTGTAAATTTGTGTGAAAATTTTGGTTTAAAGCAGTCTGGCATCTGCCGAACCAGTACTCTGGAGCTCTCTCTGTGGGCTGATTTGAGGAGTTCTTTCTATCTGGATGTCTGTTACGTTTGTTGATTCCCATGATTCCGTCGATCTGGGTATTCTGGACTGTAGAACCCTTGAATCCAGATCGAGGACCTGATGGGTGAGATAATGAATTCTCTGCCATGTGAAAACAGAGGATGAAAAGTATTGAATCAAAACGAGATAAAAACTGATGAGACAGAGGAATCGGTGGGCGCCAATGAAGAAACACTAGATAAACGACCGGGATCGGAATATCTAGGGGGTTTGGATCTGCATAAAGAGGTTCGTTCTCTCTCGTTTGATTCGATTACGACTGGCCTTCTTCTCCAATAAAACTCTGCAAAAAAGAAGCACCGTTAGCCTCGCCAAGGGGAGAAAGGGGTTCTCTCCTTGACCCGACTCCAGTGTGAGAATAAGTATATGTTATGAAGAAGAAGGTGTATTGAAGAAGTGTGTGTAACTTGAATTTCATACCTGAACAGTTCTCATATTTATAACCGGGAGTCTTTGGGCGGGAAAACCCGTTAGTGAAAAGTTGACGAAAGATGCTAACCCCGTAAGCGGTTACATTTCCTTCCGTCAAGCTTTTATCCTACGTGAGTGCACACGGATCATGGCTTAGATCGATGGCTGGGGGTTTGCCACGTGTAAAGTGGTCAATTGGAGATTACTCTCGAATTACATGCTATCGTTGTGATTTCAGGGATGCCTGAGGTGGCGATACGTGTCCAGACGGTTATAACCGTCTTAGTGGTGCACGATCGAATTTCTTCTAGAAGATTACTGTTGTGATCTGGTGTGACCCCTTATCGTGTGGAGTCATCTGCATAAATAATATCCAAGTCTGGATATTAGTCGGAAGTGTTTATTTTAGGATTTCATCCTTTGTTTATGGAAGAAAGCGCAAGGATTTACAATTTCCTTTTGGCGTGCAAGTGTTTGACTGTTGTTGGTACCTTAAGCCCTTCTTTTGTAAGACCAGTGCGCGGCCGCGCGAGGTAAAAAGGCTGAACGGCAAGGTAGTGGGATGGTCCCAAGTACCTATTATGAGGTTTTTGGGACCTTACCCCTTCAAATTCCAAACCAAATGAAACCTTGTGTTTCATTCCCGAGAATTGTAAAATTACATGGGACATTCATACATTTTAGTCCATGTACAATTTCGACTCCTCAAAGCGCTTTTCTGGAGGTTATACGTAAACTATTACGCTAATCGTAACCAGTTTAACGTAACGTATACTCGGGAATAACAACATAAGCTAAACATACCTTAAATATCCTTTACATAACTTAGGAATGAGTTTTGAAGGGTTCGGTATGACAAAAACATGCTTATTCAACTCCAGGGGCTATTTTGCAAATTCTGTGAAACTATGCCTTTACACGTATTTCCTAATCCGGAACATGTACACGCATCCAAAATTTTTTTTAATCATTAAAATATTGTATTTTAGTGATTGGAATGCAAAAATATCATTTGTTACGCATTTACGGTCGTTTGCGCGTTCGTTACGATTTTCGTCGTAATTAACCGATAACCGATAACCGCAACCGTACGAACGAGCCAACATCCGAAACATTTCCGGACACATTTCATGTTCCCTATGATATTTCATCCTTATGAAGCTTGAAAATGGGGTTAACGAGTGTTAAAAGTGCCAAAACGCAACAAAACGTAGTGTAGGGACCTGTTCTGCAATTTTTGCAAACTTTGCCCAGGTCAGAGGCTTACGGACCGTAAGCCAAGACACCATA
>JARYGA010056552.1:0-26683 GCA_030545235.1 Helianthus tuberosus | reverse complement strand
TGTTTTTTTTGTGTCTAATCTGCATATATATCACCATTGCCCTTGATTTTCTAGACTGTATATCTCTTAAATATCAACATATACACGTGTGATTTAGTTTACGAAGATTTTTCAATGCCGAGAACCTCGATAAGAGAGTAAAAAAGGAGTAAGGTTCACAATGGTGTAAAATTAAAATGGGATATACGGGGCTAGGATTCGGAACAAGAGCCAAACCAACCACCAAAAAATGGAATAGTCGAGTGAAAACACTTGACAACCACCTAGAAGCAGCTTTTCTTACCACCAGACCTTTCTCCATCAATTAGGAATCTGATGCCGTCACTAAACACATTCCTTAAATTGTAGCCATTTATTGAGTGTTTTTTTTTTGTCTAATCCGCATATATATCACCATTGCCCTTGATTTTCTTGACTGTATATCTCTTAAATCTCAACATATACACGTGTGATTTACTTTACGAAGATTTTTCTATGCCGAGAACCTCGATCAGAGAGTAATAAAGGCGTAAGGTTCACAATGGTGTAAAATTAAAATGGGAAATACCGGGCTAGGATTCGAGTTACAGGAACAAGGGCCAAACCAACCACCCAAGAATGGAATTGTCGAGCGAAAACGCTTAACAACCTCTGAGAAGCAGCTTTTCTTGCCACCAGACCTTTCTCCATCAATTAGGAATCTGATGCCGTCACTAAACACATTCCTTAAATTGTAGCCATTTGTTGAGTGTTTTTTTTTGGTGTCTAATCCGCATATATATCACCATTGCCCTTGATTTTCTTGACTGTATATCTCTTAAATATCAAAATATACACGTGTGATTTAGTTTACGAAGATTTTTCAATGCCGAGAACCTTGATCAGAGAGTAAAAAAAGGCGCAAGGTTCACAATGGTGTAAAATTAAAATGGGATATACCTGGCTAGGATTCGAGTTACAGGAACAAGGGCCAAACTAACCACCCAAGAATGGAATCGTCGAGCGAAAACACTTGACAACCTCGTAGAAGCAGCTTTTTTTTCCACCAGACCTTTCTCCATCAATTAGGAATCTGATGCCGTCACTAAACAAATTCCTTAAATTGTAGCCATTTGTTGAGTGTTTTTTTTTGTGTCTAATCCGCATATATATCACAATTGCCCTTGATTTTCTTGACTGTATATCTCTTAATTGTCAACATATACACGTGTGATTTAGTTTATGAAGATTTTTCAATGTCGAGAACCTCGTTCAGAGAGTAAAATAGGCGTAAGGTTCACAATGGTGTAAAATTAAAATGTGATATACCGGACTAGTATTCGAGTTAAAGGAACAAGGGCCAAACCAACCAACAAAGAATGGAATCGTCGAGCGAAAACACTTGACAACCTCCTAGAAGCAGCTTTTCTTGCCACCAGACCTTACTCCATCTATTAGGAATCTGATGCCGTCACTAAACACATTCCTTAAATTGTAGCCATTTGTTGAGTGTTTTTTTTTTTGGTGTCTAATCCGCATATATATCACCATTGCCCTTGATTTTCTAGACTGTATATCTTTTAAATATCAACATATACACGTGTGATTTCGTTTACAAAGATTTTTCAATGCCGAGAACATCGATAAGAGAGTAAAAAGGCGTAAGGTTCACAATGGTGTAAAATTAAAATGGGATATACCGGGCTAGGATTCGAGTTACAGGAACAAGAGCCAAACCAACCACAAAAAATGGAATCGGCGAGCGAAAACACTTTACAACCTCCTAGAAGCAGCTTTTCTTACCACCAGACCTTTCTCCATCGATTCGGAATCTGATGCCGTCACTAAACACATTCCTTAAATTGTAGCCATTTATCGAGTGATTTTTTTTTGGTGTCTAATCCGCATATATATCACCATTGCCCTTGATATTCTTGACTGTATGTCTCTTAAATGTCAACATATACACGTGTGATTTACTTTACGAAGATTTTTCAATGCAGAGAACCTCGATCAGAGAGTAAAAAAGGCGTAAGGTTCACAATGGTGTAAAATTAAAATGGGATATACCGGGCTACGATTCGAGTTACAGGAACAAGGGCCAAACCAACCACCCAAGAATGGAATCGTCGAGTGAAAACACTTGACAACCTCTGAGAAGCAGCTTTTCTTGCCACCAGACCTTTCTCCATCAATTAGGAATCTGATGCCATCACTAAACACACTCCTTAAATTGTAGCCATTTGTTGAGTGTTTTTTTTGGTGTCTAATCCGCATATATATCACCATTGCCCTTGATTTTCTTGACTGTATATCTCTTAAATATCAAAATATACACGTGTGATTTAGTTTACGAAGATTTTTCAATGCCGAGAACCTAGATCAGAGAGTAAAAAAGGCTTAAGGTCCACAATGGTGTAAAATTAAAATGTGATATACCGGACTAAGATTCGAGTTAAAGGAACAAGGGCCAAACCAAACACCCAAGAATGGAATCGTCGAATGAAAACACTTGACAACCTCCTAGAAGCAGCTTTTCTTGCCACCAGACCTTACTCCATCTATTAGGAATCAGATGCCGTCACTAAACACATTCCTTAAATTGTAGCCATTTGTTGAGTGTTTTTTTTTTGTGTCTAATCCGCATATATATCACCATTGCCCTTGATTTTCTAGACTGTATATCTCTTAAATATCAACATATACACGTGTGATTTAGTTTACGAAGATTTTTCAATGCCGAGAACCTCGATAAGAGAGTAAAAAAGGCGTAAGGTTCACAATGGTGTAAAATTAAAATGGGATATACGGGGCTAGGATTCGGAACAAGAGCGAAACCAACCACCAAAAAATGGAATAGTCGAGTGAAAACACTTGACAACCACCTAGAAGCAGCTTTTCTTACCACCAGACCTTTCTCCATCAATTAGGAATCTGATGCCGTCGCTAAACACATTCCTTAAGTTGTAGCCATTTATTGAGTGTTTTTTTTTTGTATCTAATCCGCATATATATCACCATTTCCCTTGATTTTCTTGATTGTATATCTCTTAAATCTCAACATATACACGTGTGATTTACTTTACGAAGATTTTTCAATGCCGAGAACCTCGATCAGAGAGTAATAAAGGCGTAAGGTTCACAATGGTGTAAAATTAAAATGGGAAATACCGGGCTAGGATTCGAGTTACAGGAACAAGGGCCAAACTAACCACCCAAGAATGGAATCGTCGAGCGAAAACACTTGACAACCTCCTAGAAGCAGCTTTTTTTGCCACCAGACCTTTCTCCATCAATTAGGAATCTGATCCCGTCATTAAACAAATTCCTTAAATTGTAGCCATTTGTTGAGTGTTTTTTTGTGTGTCTAATCCGCATATATATCACCATTGCCCTTGATTTTCTTGACTGTATATCTCTTAATTGTCAACATATACACGTGTGATTTAGTTTACGAAGATTTTTCAATGCCGAGAACCTCGATCAGAGAGTAAAAAAGGCGTAAGGTTCACAATGGTGTAAAATTAAAATGTGATATACCGGACTAGTATTCGAGTTAAAGGAACAAGGGCCAAACCAACCAACCAAGAATGGAATCGTCGAGCGAAAACACTTGACAACCTCCTAGAAGCAGCTTTTCTTGCCACCAGACCTTACTCCATCTATTAGGAATCTGATGCCGTCACTAAACACATTCCTTAAATTGTAGCCATTTGTTGAGTGTTTTTTTTTTTTGGTGTCTAATCCGCATATATATCACCATTGCCCTTGATTTTCTAGACTGTATATCTTTTAAATATCAACATATACACGTGTGATTTCGTTTACAAAGATTTTTCAATGCCGAGAACATCGATAAGAGAGTAAAAAGGCGTAAGGTTCACAATGGTGTAAAATTAAAATGGGATATACCGGGCTAGGATTCGAGTTACAGGAACAAGAGCCAAACCAACCACAAAAAATGGAATCGTCGAGCGAAAACACTTTACAACCTCCTAGAAGCAGCTTTTCTTACCACCAGACCTTTCTCCATCGATTCGGAATCTGATGCCGTCACTAAACACATTCCTTAAATTGTAGCCATTTATCGAGTGATTTTTTTTTGGTGTCTAATCCGCATATATATCACCATTGCCCTTGATATTCTTGACTGTATGTCTCTTAAATGTCAACATATACACGTGTGATTTACTTTACGAAGATTTTTCAATGCCGAGAACCTCGATCAGAGAGTAAAAAAGGCGTATGGTTCACAATGGTGTAAAATTAAAATGGGATATACCGGGCTACGATTCGAGTTACAGGAACAAGGGCCAAACCAACCACCCAAGAATGGAATCGTCGAGTGAAAACACTTGACAACCTCTGAGAAGCAGCTTTTCTTGCCACCAGACCTTTCTCCATCAATTAGGAATCTGATGCCGTCACTAAACACACTCCTTAAATTGTAGCCATTTGTTGAGTGTTATTTTTGGTATCTAATCCGCATATATATCACCATTGCCCTTGATTTTCTTGACTGTATATCTCTTAAATATCAAAATATACACGTGTGATTTAGTTTACGAAGATTTTTCAATGCCGAGAACCTAGATCAGAGAGTAAAAAAGGCTTAAGGTCCACAATGGTGTAAAATTAAAATGTGATATACCGGACTAAGATTCGAGTTAAAGGAACAAGGGCCAAACCAACCACCCAAGAATGGAATCGTCGAATGAAAACACTTGACAACCTCCTAGAAGCAGCTTTTCTTGCCACCAGACCTTACTCCATCTATTAGGAATCAGTTGCCGTCACTAAACACATTCCTTCAATTGTAGCCATTTGTTGAGTGTTTTTTTTTTTGTGTCTAATCCGCATATATATCACCATTGCCCTTAATTTTCTAGACTGTATATCTCTTAAATATCAACATATACACGTGTGATTTAGTTTACGAAGATTTTTCTATGCCGAGAACCTCGATAAGAGAGTAAAAAAGGCGTAAGGTTCACAATGGTGTAAAATTAAAATGGGATATACGGGGCTAGGATTCGGAACAAGAGCGAAACCAACCACCAAAAAATGGAATAGTCGAGTGAAAACACTTGACAACAACCTAGAAGCAGCTTTTCTTACCACCAGACCTTTCTCCATCAATTAGGAATCTGATGCCGTCGCTAAACACATTCCTTAAATTGTAGCCATTTATTGAGTGTTTTTTTTGTATCTAATCCGCATATATATCACCATTTCCCTTGATTTTCTTGATTGTATATCTCTTAAATCTCAACATATACACGTGTGATTTACTTTACGAAGATTTTTCAATGCCGAGAACCTCGATCAGAGAGTAATAAAGGCGTAAGGTTCACAATGGGGTAAAATTAAAATGGGAAATACCGGGCTAGGATTCGAGTTACAGGAACAAGGGCCAAACCAACCACCCAAGAATGGAATTGTCGAGCGAAAACACTTGACAACCTCTGAGAAGCAGCTTTTCTTGCCACCAGACCTTTCTCCATCAATTAGGAATCTGATGCCGTCACTAAACACATTCCTTAAATTGTAGCCATTTGTTGAGTGTTTTTTTTTTTTTTGTGTCTAATCCGCATATATATCACCATTGCCCTTGATTTTCTTGACTGTATATCTCTTAAAAATCAAAATATACACGTGTGATTTAGTTTACGAAGATTTTTCAATGCCGAGAACCTTGATCAGAGAGTAAAAAAAGGCGCAAGGTTCACAATGGTGTAAAATTAAAATGGGATATACCTGGATAGGATTCGAGTTACAGGAACAAGGGCCAAACTAACCACCCAAGAATGGAATCGTCGAGCGAAAACACTTGACAACCTCCTAGAAGCAGCTTTTTTTGCCACCAGACCTTTCTCCATCAATTAGGAATCTGATGCCGTCACTAAACAAATTCCTTAAATTGTAGCCATTTGTTGAGTGTTTTTTTGTGTGTCTAATCCGCATATATATCACCATTGCCCTTGATTTTCTTGACTGTATATCTCTTAATTGTCAACATATACACGTGTGATTTAGTTTACGAAGATTTTTCAATGCCGAGAACCTCGATCAGAGAGTAAAAAAGGCGTAAGGTTCACAATGGTGTAAAATTAAAATGTGATATACCGGACTAGTATTCGAGTTAAAGGAACAAGGGCCAAACCAACCACCCAAGAATGGAATCGTCGAGCGAAAATACTTGACAACCTCCTAGAAGCAGCTTTTCTTGCCACCAGACGTTACTCCATCTATTAGGAATCTGATGCCGTCACTAAACACATTCCTTAAATCGTAGCCATTTGTTGAGTGTTTTTTTTTGGTGTCTAATCCGCATATATATCACCATTGCCCTTGATTTTCTAGATTGTATAACTTTTAAATATCAACATATACACGTGTGATTTAGTTTACAAAGATTTTTCAATGCCGAGAACCTCGATAAGAGAGTAAAAAGGCGTAAGGTTCACAATGGTGTAAAATTAAAATGGGATATACCTGGCTAGGATTCGAGTTACAGGAACAAGGGCCAAACTAACCACCCAAGAATGGAATCGTCGAGCGAAAACACTTGACAACCTCCTAGAAGCAGCTTTTTTTGCCACCAGACCTTTCTCCATCAATTAGGAATCTGATCCCGTCACTAAACAAATTCCTTAAATTGTAGCCATTTGTTGAGTGTTTTTTTGTGTGTCTAATCCGCATATATATCACCATTGCCCTTGATTTTCTTGACTGTATATCTCTTAATTGTCAACATATACACGTGTGATTTAGTTTACAAAGATTTTTCAATGCCGAGAACCTTGATCAGAGAGTAAAAAAAGGCGCAAGGTTCACAATGGTGTAAAATTAAAATGGGATATACCTGGCTAGGATTCGAGTTACAGGAACAAGGGCCAAACTAACCACCCAAGAATGGAATCGTCGAGCGAAAACACTTGACAACCTCCTAGAAGCAGCTTTTTTTGCCACCAGACCTTTCTCCATCAATTAGGAATCTGATCCCGTCACTAAACAAATTCCTTAAATTGTAGCCATTTGTTGAGTGTCTTTTTGTGTGTCTAATCCGCATATATATCACCATTGCCCTTGATTTTCTTGACTGTATATCTCTTAATTGTCAACATATACACGTGTGATTTAGTTTACGAAGATTTTTCAATGCCGAGAACCTCGATCAGAGAGTAAATAAGGCGTAAGGTTCACAATGGTGTAAAATTAAAATGTGATATACCGGACTAGTATTCGAGTTAAAGGAACAAGGGCCAAACCAACCAACCAAGAATGGAATCGTCGAGCGAAAACACTTGACAACCTCCTAGAAGCAGCTTTTCTTGCCACCAGACCTTACTCCATCTATTAGGAATCTGATGCCGTCACTAAACACATTCCTTAAATTGTAGCCATTTGTTGAGTGTTTTTTTTTTTTTGGTGTCTAATCCGCATATATATCACCATTGCCCTTGATTTTCTAGACTGTATATTTTTTAAATATCAACATATACACGTGTGATTTCGTTTACAAAGATTTTTCAATGCCGAGAACATCGATAAGAGAGTAAAAAGGCGTAAGGTTCACAATGGTGTAAAATTAAAATGGGATATACCGGGCTAGGATTCGAGTTACAGGAACAAGAGCCAAACCAACCACAAAAAATGGAATCGTCGAGCGAAAACACTTTACAACCTCCTAGAAGCAGCTTTTCTTACCACCAGACCTTTCTCCATCGATTCGGAATCTGATGCCGTCACTAAACACATTCCTTAAATTGTAGCCATTTATCGAGTGATTTTTTTTTGGTGTCTAATCCGCATATATATCACCATTGCCCTTGATATTCTTGACTGTATGTCTCTTAAATGTCAACATATACGCGTGTGATTTACTTTACGAAGATTTTTCAATGCCGAGAACCTCGATCAGAGAGTAAAAAAGGCGTATGGTTCACAATGGTGTAAAATTAAAATGGGATATACCGGGCTACGATTCGAGTTACAGGAACAAGGGCCAAATCAACCACCCAAGAATGGAATCGTCGAGTGAAAACACTTGACAATCTCTGAGAAGCAGCTTTTCTTGCCACCAGGCCTTTCTCCATCAATTAGGAATCTGATGCCGTCACTAAACACACTCCTTAAATTGTAGCCATTTGTTGAGTGTTTTTTTTGGTGTCTAATCCGCATATATATCACCATTGCCCTTGATTTTCTTGACTGTAAATCTCTTAAATATCAAAATATACACGTGTGATTTAGTTTACGAAGATTTTTCAATGCCGAGAACCTAGATCAGAGAGTAAAAAGGGCTTAATGTCCACAATGGTGTAAAATTAAAATGTGATATACCGGACTAAGATTCGAGTTAAAGGAACAAGGGCCAAACCAACCACCCAAGAATGGAATCGTAGAATGAAAACACTTGACAACCTCCTAGAAGCAGCTTTTCTTGCCACCAGACCTTACTCCATCTATTAGGAATCAGATGCCGTCACTAAACACATTCCTTCAATTGTAGCCATTTGTTAAGTGTTTTTTTTTGTGTCTAATCCGCATATATATCACCATTGCCCTTGATTTTCTAGACTGTATATCTCTTAAATATCAACATATACACGTGTGATTTAGTTTACGAAGATTTTTCTATGCCGAGAACCTCGATAAGAGAGTAAAAAAGGCGTAAGGTTCACAATGGTGTAAAATTAAAATGGGATATACGGGGCTAGGATTCGGAACAAGAGCGAAACCAACCACCAAAAAATGGAATAGTCGAGTGAAAACACTTGACAACAACCTAGAAGCAGCTTTTCTTACCACCAGACCTTTCTCCATCAATTAGGAATCTGATGCCGTCGCTAAACACATTCCTTAAATTGTAGCCATTTATTGAGTGTTTTTTTTTTTGTATCTAATCCGCATATATATCACCATTTCCCTTGATTTTCTTGATTGTATATCTCTTAAATCTCAACATATACACGTGTGATTTACTTTACGAAGATTTTTCAATGCCGAGAACCTCGATCAGAGAGTAATAAAGGCGTAAGGTTCACAATGGTGTAAAATTAAAATGGGAAATACCGGGCTAGGATTCGAGTTACAGGAACAAGGGCCAAACCAACCACCCAAGAATGGAATTGTCGAGCGAAAACACTTGACAACCTCTGAGAAGCAGCTTTTCTTGCCACCAGACCTTTCTCCATCAATTAGGAATCTGATGCCGTCACTAAACACATTCCTTAAATTGTAGCCATTTGTTGAGTGTTTTTTTTGGTGTCTAATCCGCATATATATCACCATTGCCCTTGATTTTCTTGACTGTATATCTCTTAAAAATCAAAATATACACGTGTGATTTAGTTTACGAAGATTTTTCAATGCCGAGAACCTTGATCAGAGAGTAAAAAAAGGCGCAAGGTTCACAATGGTGTAAAATTAAAATGGGATATACCTGGCTAGGATTCGAGTTACAGGAACAAGGGCCAAACTAACCACCCAAGAATGGAATCGTCGAGCGAAAACACTTGACAACCTCCTAGAAACAGCTTTTTTTGCCCCCAGACCTTTCTCCATCAATTAGGAATCTGATGCCGTCACTAAACAAATTCCTTAAATTGTAGCCATTTGTTGAGTGTTTTTTTGTGTGTCTAATCCGCATATATATCACCATTGCCCTTGATTTTCTTGACTGTATATCTCTTAATTGTCAACATATACACGTGTGATTTAGTTTACGAAGATTTTTCAATGCCGAGAACCTCGATCAGAGAGTAAAAAAGGCGTAAGGTTCACAATGGTGTAAAATTTAAATGTGATATACCGGACTAGTATTCGAGTTAAAGGAACAAGGGCCAAACCAACCACCCAAGAATGGAATCGTTGAGCGAAAATACTTGACAACCTCCTAGAAGCAGCTTTTCTTGCCACCAGACGTTACTCCATCTATTAGGAATCTGATGCCGTCACTAAACACATTCCTTAAATTATAGCCATTTGTTGAGTGTTTTTTTTGATGTCTAATCCGCATATATATCACATTGCCCTTGATTTTCTAGACAGTATAACTTTTAAATATCAACATATACACGTGTGATTTAGTTTACAAAGATTTTTCAATGCCGAGAACCTCGATAAGAGTGTAAAAAGGCGTAAGGTTCACAATGGTGTAAAATTAAAATGGGATATACCGGGCTAGGATTCGAGTTACAGGAACAAGAGCCAAACCAACCACAAAAAATGGAATCGTCGAGCGAAAACACTTGACAACCTCCTAGAAGCAGCTTTTCTTACCACCAGACCTTCCTCCATCGATTAGGAATCTGATGCCGTCACTAAACACATTCCTTAAATTGTAGCCATTTATCGAGTGTTTTTTTTTTGGTGTCTAATCCGCATATATATCACCATTGCCCTTGATATTCTTGACTGTATGTCTCTTAAATGTCAACATATACACGTGTGATTTACTTTACGAAGATTTTTTAATGCCGAGAACCTCGATCAGAGAGTAAAAAAGGCGTAAGGTTCACAATGGTGTAAAATTAAAATGGGATATACCGGGCTAGGATTCGAGTTACAGGAACAAGGGCCAAACCAACCACCCAAGAATGGAATCATCGAGTGAAAACACTTGACAAACTCTGAGAAGCAGCTTTTCTTGCCACCAGACCTTTCTTCATCAATTAGGAATCTGATGCCGTCACTAAACACATTCCTTAAATTGTAGCCGATTTAGTTTACCAAGATTTTTAATGTCGAGAACCTCGATTAGAGAGTAAAAAAGGCGTAAGGTTCACAATGGTGTGAAATTTAAATGGGATATACCGAGCTAGGATTCGAGTTACAGGAACAAGAGCCAAATCAACCACACAAGAATGGAATCGTCGAGCGATAACACTTGACAACCTCCTAGAAGCAGCTTTTCTTGCTACCAGACCTTTCTCCATCAATTTGGAATCTGATGTCGTCACTAAACACATTCCTTAAATTGTAGCCATTTGTTGAGTGTTTTTTTTGTCTAATCCGCATATATATCACCATTGCCCTTGATTTTCTTGACTGTATATCTCTTAAATGTCAACATATACACGTGTGATTTAGTTTACGAAGATTTTTCAATGCCGAGAACCTCTATCAGAGAGTAAAAAAGGCGTAAGGTTCGCAATGGTGTAAAATAAAATGGGATATACCGGTCTAGGATTCGAGTTACAGGAACAAGGGCCAAACCATCCACCCAAGAATGGAATCGTCGAGCGAAAACACTTGACAACCTCCTGGAAGCAGCTTTTCTTATCACCAGACCTTTCTCCATCAATTAGGAATCTTATGCATTCAGTAAACACATTCCTTAAATTGTAGCCATTTGTTGAGTGTTTTTTTGGTGTCTAATCCTCATATATATCACCATTGCCCTTGATTTTCTTGACTGTATATCTCTTAAATGTCAACATATACACGTGTGATTTAGTTTACGAAGATTTTTGAATGCCGAAATCCTCGATCAGAGAGTAAAAAAGGCGTAAGGTTCACAATGGTGTAAAATTAAAATGGGATATACCGGGCTAGGATTCGAGTTACAGGAACAAGGGCCAAACCAACCACCCAAGAATGGAATCATCGAGCGAAAACACTTGACAACCTCCTAGAAGCAGCTTTTCTTGCCACCAGACCTTTCTCCATCAATTAGGAATCTGATGGCATCACTAAACACATTCCTTAAATTGTAGCCATTTGTTGAGTGTTTTTTTTTTTGGTGTCTAATTCGCATATATATCACCACTGCCCTTGATTTTCTTGACTGTATATCTTTTAAATATCAACATATATACGTGTGATTTAGTTTACGATGATTTTTCAATGCCGAGAACCTCTATCAGAGAGTAAAAAGGCGTAAGGTTCACAATTGTGTAAAATTAAAATGGGATATACCGGGCTAGGATTCGAGTTACAGGAACAAGGGCCAAACCAACCACCCAAGAATGGAATCATCGAGCGAAAACACTTGACAACCTCCTAAAAGCAGCTTTTCTTGCCACCAGACCTTTCTCCATCAATTAGGAATCTGATGGCATCACTAAACACATTCCTTAAATTGTAGCCATTTGTTGAGTGTTTTTTTTTTGGTGTCTAATCCGCATATATATCACCACTGCCCTTGATTTTCTTGACTGTATATCTTTTAAATATCAACATATATACGTGTGATTTAGTTTACGAAGATTTTTCAATGCCGAGAACCTCGATCAGAGAGTAAAAAAGGCGTATGGTTCACAATGGTGTAAAATTAAAATGGGATATATCGGGCTAGGATTCGAGTTACAGGAATAAGGGCCAAACCAACCACCCAAGAATGGAATCGTCGAGCGAAAACACTTGACAACCTCCTAGAACAGCTTTTCTTGCCACCAGACCTTTCTTCATCAATTAGGAATCTGATGCCGTCACTAAACACATTCCTTAAATGGTAGCCATTTGTTGAGTGTTTTTTTGGTGTCTAATCCGCATATATATCACCACTGCTCTTGATTTTCTTGACTGTATATCTCTTAAATGTCAACATATACACGTGTGATTTAGTTTACGAAGATTTTTCATTGCCGAGAAACTCTATCAGAGAGTAAAAAAGGCGTATGGTTCACAATGGTGTAAAATTAAAATGGGATATACCGGGGCTAGGATTCGAGTTACAGGAATAAGGGCCAAACCAACCACCCAAGAATGGAATCGTCGAGCGAAAACACTTGACAACCTCCTAGAACAGCTTTTCTTGCCACCAGACCTTTCTTCATCAATTAGGAATCTGATGCCGTCACTAAACACATTCCTTAAATTATAGCCATTTGTTGAGTGTTTTTTTTGGTGTCTAATCCGCATATATATCACCACTGCTCTTGATTTTCTTGACTGTATATCTCTTAAATGTCAACATATACACGTGTGATTTAGTTTACGAAGATTTTTCAATGCCGAGAACCTCTATCAGAGAGTAAAAAAGGCGTAAGGTTCCCAATGGTGTAAAATTAAAATGGGATATACCGGGCTAGGATTCGAGTTACTGGAACAAGGGCCAAACATACCACCCAAGAATGGAATCATCGAGCGAAAACACTTGACAACCTCCTAGAAGCAGCTTTTCTTGCCACCAGACCTTCCTCCGTCAATTAGGAATCTGATGCCGTCACTAAACACATTCCTTAAATTGTAGCCATTTGTTGAGTTTTTTTTTTGGTGTCTAATCCGCATATATATCACCATTGCCCTTGATTTTCTTGACTGTATATCTCTTAAATGCCAACATATACACGTGTGATTTAGTTTACGAAGATTTTTCAATGCCGAGAACCTCTATCAGAGAGTAAAAAAGGCGTAAGTTTCACAATGGTGTAAAATTAAAATGGGATATACCGGGCTAGGATTCGAGTTACAGGAACAAGGGCCAAACCAACCACCCAAGAAAGGAATCGTCGAGCGAAAACACTTGACAACCTCCTAGAAGCAGCTTTTCTTGCCACCATACCTTTCTCCATCAATTAGGAATCTGATGCCGTCACTAAACACATTCCTTAAATTGTAGCCATTTGTTGAGTGTTTTTTTTGGTGTCTAATCCGCATATATATCACCACTGCTCTTGATTTTCTTGACTGTATATCTCTTAAATGTCAACATATACACGTGTGATTTAGTTTACGAAGATTTTTCAATGCCGAGAACCTCTATCAGAGAGTAAAAAAGGCGTAAGGTTCCCAATGGTGTAAAATTAAAATGGGATATACCGGGCTAGGATTCGAGTTACAGAAACAAGGGCCAAACATACCACCCAAGAATGGAATCGTCGAGCGAAAACACTTGACAACCTCCTAGAAGCAGCTTTTCTTGCCACCAGACCTTCCTCCATCAAATAGGAATCTGATGCC
This sequence comes from Helianthus tuberosus, assembly GCA_030545235.1. Lineage (NCBI taxonomy): Eukaryota > Viridiplantae > Streptophyta > Magnoliopsida > Asterales > Asteraceae > Helianthus > Helianthus tuberosus. Next base: position 12,814 of record JARYGA010056552.1, on the reverse strand, counting down.
GTCACTAAACACATTCCTTAAATTGTAGCCATTTGTTGAGTTTTTTTTTTGGTGTCTAATCCGCATATATATCACCATTGCCCTTGATTTTCTTGACTGTATATCTCTTAAATGCCAACATATACACGTGTGATTTAGTTTACGAAGATTTTTCAATGCCGAGAACCTCTATCAGAGAGTAAAAAAGGCGTAAGTTTCACAATGGTGTAAAATTAAAATGGGATATACCGGGCTAGGATTCGAGTTACAGGAACAAGGGCCAAACCAACCACCCAAGATAGGAATCGTCGAGCGAAAACACTTGACAACCTCCTAGAAGCAGCTTTTCTTGCCACCATACCTTTCTCCATCAATTAGGAATCTGATGCCGTCACTAAACACATTCCTTAAATTGTAGCCATTTGTTGAGTGTTTTTTTTGGTGTCTAATCCGCATATATATCACCACTGCTCTTGATTTTCTTGACTGTATATCTCTTAAATGTCAACATATACACGTGTGATTTAGTTTACGAAGATTTTTCAATGCTGAGAACCTCTATCAGAGAGTAAAAAAGGTGTAAGGTTCAGAATGGTGTAAAATTAAAATGGGATATACCGGGCTAGGATTCGAGTTACAGGAACAAGGGCCAAACCAACCAACCAAGAAAGGAATCGTCGAGCGAAAACACTTGACAACCTCCTAGAAGCAGCTTTTCTTGCCACCAGACCTTCCTCCATCAATTAGGAATCTGATGCCGTCACTAAACACATTCCTTAAATTGTAGCCATTTGTTGAGTTTTTTTTTTTGGTGTCTAATCCGCATATATATCACCATTGCCCTTGATTTTCTTGACTGTATATCTCTTAAATGCCAACATATACACGTGTGATTTAGTTTACGAAGATTTTTCAATGCCGAGAACCTCTATCAGAGAGTAAAAAAGGCGTAAGTTTCACAATGGTGTAAAATTAAAATGGGATATACCGGGCTAGGATTCGAGTTACAGGAACAAGGGCCAAACCAACCACCCAAGAAAGGAATCGTCGAGCGAAAACACTTGACAACCTCCTAGAAGCAGCTTTTCTTGCCACCATACCTTTCTCCATCAATTAGGAATCTGATGCCGTCACTAAACACATTCCTTAAATTGTAGCCATTTGTTGAGTGCTTTTTTTGGTGTCTAATCCGCATATATATCACCACTGCTCTTGATTTTCTTGACTGTATATCTCTTAAATGTCAACATATACACGTGTGATTTAGTTTACGAAGATTTTTCAATGCCGAGAACCTCTATCAGAGAGTAAAAAAGGCGTAAGGTTCCCAATGGTGTAAAATTAAAATGGGATATACCGGGCTAGGATTCGAGTTACAGAAACAAGGGCCAAACATACCACCCAAGAATGGAATCGTCGAGCGAAAACACTTGACAACCTCCTAGAAGCAGCTTTTCTTGCCACCAGACCTTCCTCCATCAATTAGGAATCTGATGCCGTCACTAAACACATTCCTTAAATTGTAGCCATTTGTTGAGTTTTTTTTTTGGTGTCTAATCCGCATATATATCACCATTGCCCTTGATTTTCTTGACTGTATATCTCTTAAATGCCAACATATACACGTGTGATTTAGTTTACGAAGATTTTTCAATGCCGAGAACCTCTATCAGAGAGTAAAAAAGGCGTAAGTTTCACAATGGTGTAAAATTAAAATGGGATATACCGGGCTAGGATTCGAGTTACAGGAACAAGGGCCAAACCAACCACCCAAGAAAGGAATCGTCGAGCGAAAACACTTGACAACCTCCTAGAAGCAGCTTTTCTTGCCACCATACCTTTCTCCATCAATTAGGAATCTGATGCCGTCACTAAACACATTCCTTAAATTGTAGCCATTTGTTGAGTGTTTTTTTTGGTGTCTAATCCGCATATATATCACCACTGCTCTTGATTTTCTTGACTGTATATCTCTTAAATGTCAACATATACACGTGTGATTTAGTTTACGAAGATTTTTCAATGCCGAGAACCTCTATCAGAGAGTAAAAAAGGTGTAAGGTTCAGAATGGTGTAAAATTAAAATGGGATATACCGGGCTAGGATTCGAGTTACAGGAACAAGGGCCAAACCAACCACCCAAGAAAGGAATCGTCGAGCGAAAACACTTGACAACCTCCTAGAAGCAGCTTTTCTTGCCACTAGACCTTTCTCCATTAATTAGGAATCTGATGCCGTCACTAAACACATTCCTTAAATTGTAGCCATTTGTTGAGTGTTTTTTTTTTGTGTCTAATCCGCATATATATCATCATTGCCCTTGATTTTCTTGACTGTATATCTCTTAAGTGTCCACATATACATGTGTGATTTAGTTTACGAAGATTTTTCAATGCCGAGAACTCTATCAGAAAGTAAAAAAGGCGTAAGGTTCACAATGGTGTAAAATTAAAATGGGATATACCGGGCGAGGATTCGAGTTACAGGAACAAGGGCCAAACCAACCACCCAAGAATGGAATCGTGGAGCGAAAACATTTGACAACCTCCTAAAAGCAGCTTTTCTTATCACCAGACCTTTCTCCATCAATTAGGAATCTGATGCCGTCACTAAACACGTTCCTTAAATTGTAGTCATTTGTTGAGTGTTTTTTTTTGTGTGTGTCTAATTCGCATATATATAACCACTGCCCTTGATTTTCTTGATTGTACATCTCTTAAATGTCAACATATACACGTGTGATTTTGTTTTCAAAGATTTTTCAATGCCGAGAACCTCGATCAGAGAGTAAAAAAGGCGTATGGTTCACAATGGTGTAAAATTAAAATGGGATATACCGGGCTAGGATTCGAGTTAAAGGAACAAGGGCCAAACCAACCACCCAAGAATGGAATCATCGAGCGAAAACACTTGACAACTTCCTAGAAGCAGCTTTTCTTGCTACTAGACCTTTCTCCATCAATTAGGAATCTGATGCCGTCACTAAACACATTCCTTAAGTTGTAGCCATTTGTTGAGTGTTTTTTTTGGTGTCTAATCCGCATATATATCACCACTGCCCTTGATTTTCTTGACTGTATATCTCTTAAATGTCAACATATACATGTGTGATTTAGTTTATGGAGATTTTTCAATGTCGAGAACCTCTATCAGAGAGTAAAAAAGGCGTAAGGTTCACAATGGTGTAAAATTAAAATGGGATATACCGGGCTAGGATTCGAGTTACAGGAACAAGGGCCAAACCAACCACCCAAGAATGGAATCGTCAAGCGAAAACACTTGACAACCTCCTAGAAGCAGCTTTTCTTGCCACCAGACCTTTCTCCATCAATTAGGAATCTGATGCCGTCACTAAACACATTCCTTAAATTGTAGCCATTTGTTGAGTGTTTTTTTTTGTGTATAATCCGCATATATATCATCATTGCCCTTGATTTTCTTGACTGTATATCTCTTAGGTGTCAACATATACATGTGTGATTTAGTTTACGAAGACTTTTCAATGCCGAGAACCTCTATCAGAGAGTAAAAAAGGCGTAAGGTTCACAATGGTGTAAAATTAAAATGGGATATATCGGGCTAGGATTCGAGTTACAGGAACAAGGGCCAAACCAACCACCCAAGAATGGAATCGTCGAGCGAAAACACTGGACAACCTCCTAGAAACAGTTTTTCTTGCCACCAGACCTTTCTCCATCAATTAAGAATCTAATGCCGTCACTAAACACATTACTTAAATTGTAGCCATTTGTTGAGTGTTTTTTTTTGTGTCTAATCCGCATATATATATCACCATTGCCCTTGATTTTCTTGCCTGTATATCTCTTAAATGTCAACATATACACGTGTGATTTAGTTTACGAAGATTTTGCAATGCCGAGAACCTCTATCAGAGATTAAAAAAGGCGTAACGTTCATAATGGTGTAAAATTAAAATGGGATATACCGGGCTAGGATTCGAGTTACGGGAACAAGGGCCAAACCAACCACCCAAGAATGGAATCGTCGAGCGAAAACACTTGACAACCTCCTAGAAGCAGCTTTTCTTGCCAATAGACCTTTCTCCATCAATTGGGAATCTGATGCCGTCACTAAACACATTCCTTAAATTGTAGCCATTTGTTGAGTGCTGTTTTTTTTGGTGTCTAATCTACATATATATCACCATTGCCCTTGATTTTGTTGACTGCATATCTCTTAAATATCAACATATACACGTGTGATTTAGTTTACGAAGATTTTTCAATGCCGAGAACCTCGATCAGAGAGTAAAAAAGGCGTAAGGTTCACAATGGTGTAAAATTAAAATGGGATATATCGGGCTAGGATTCGAGTTACATGAACAAGGGCCAAACCAACCACCCAAGAATGGAATCGTCGAGCGAAAACATTTGACAACCGCCTAGAAGCAGCTTTACTTGCCAACAGATCTTTCTCCATCAATTAGGAATCTGATGCCGTCACTAAACACATTACTTAAATTGTAGCCATTTGTTGAGTGTTTTTTTTGTGTCTAATCCGCATATATATATCACTATTGCCCTTGATTTTCTTGCCTGTATATCTCTTAAATGTCAACATATACACGTGTGATTTAGTTTACGAAGATTTTGCAATGCCGAGAACCTCTATCAGAGATTAAAAAAGGCGTAACGTTCACAATGGTGTAAAATTAAAATGGGATATACCGGGCTAGGATTCGAGTTACGGGAACAATGGCCAAACCAACCACCCAAGAATGGAATCGTCGAGCGAAAACACTTGACAACCTCCTAGAAGCAGCTTTTCTTGCCACCAAACCTTTCTCCATCAATTGGGAATCTGATGCCTTCACTAAACACATTCCTTAAATTGTAGCCATTTGTTGAGTGTTGTTTTTTTTGGTGTCTAATCTACATATATATCACCATCGCCCTTGATTTTATTGACTGTATATCTCTTAAATATCAACATATACACGTGTGATTTAGTTTACGAAGATTTTTCAATGCCGAGAACCTCGATCAGAGAGTAAAAAAGGCGTAAGGTTCACAATGGTGTAAAATTAAAATGGGATATATCGGGCTAGGATTCGAGTTACATGAAAAAGGCCAAACCAACCACCCAAGAATGGAATCGTCGAGCGAAAACATTTGACAACCGCCTAGAAGCAGCTTTTCTTGCCAACAGATCTTTCTCCATCAATTAGGAATCTGATGCCGTCACTAAACACATTCCTTAAATTGTAGCCATTTGTTGAGTGTTTTTTTTTGGTGTCTAATCCACATATATATCACCATTGCCATTGATTTTCTTGAGTGTATATCTCTTAAATGCCAACATATACACGTGTGATTTAGTTTAAGAAGTTTTTTCAATGCCGAGAACCTCGATCAGTGAGATAACAAGGCGTAAGATTCACAATGGTGTAAGATTAAAATGCGATATACCGGGATAGGATTCGAGTTACAGGAACAAGGGCCAAACCAACCACCCAAGAATGGAATCGCCGAGCGAAAACACTTGACAACCTCCTAGAAGCAGCTTTTCTTGCCACCAGACCTTTCTCTATCAATTTGGAATCTGCTGCCTTCACTAAACACATTCCTTAAATTGTAGCCATTTGTTGAGTGTTTTTTTTTTTTGTCTAATCCGCATATATATCAACATTGCCCCAGATTTTCTTGACTGTATATCTCTTAAAAATAAACATATATACGTGTGATTTAGTTTACGAATATTTTTCAATGCCGAGAACCTGGATCAGAGATTAAAAACGGCGTAAAGTTCACAATGGTGTAAAATTAAAATTGGATATAACGGGCTAGGATTCGAGTTACAGGAACAAGGGCCAAACCAACCACCCAAGAATGGAATCGTCGAGCGAAAACACTTGACAACCTCCTAGAAGCAGCTTTTCTTGCCACCAGACCTTTCTCCATCAATTAGGAATTTGATGCCGTCACTAAACTCATTCCTTAAATTGTAGCCATTTGTTGAGTGTTTTTTTTTGTGTCTAATCCGCATATATATCACCATTGCCCTTGATTTTCTAGACTGTATATCTCTTAAATATCAACATATACACGTGTGATTTAGTTTACGAAGATTTTTCAATGCCGAGAACCTCGACCAGAGAGTAAAAAAGGCGTAAGGTTCACAATGGTATAAAATTAAAATGGGATATACCGGGCTAGGATTCGAGTTAAAGGAACAAGGGCCAAAACAACCAACCAAGAATGGAATCGTTGAGCGAAAACACTTGACAACCTCCTAGAAGCAGCTTTTCTTTCCACCAGACCTTTCTCCATCAATTAGGAATCTGATGCCATCACTAAACACATTCGTTAAATTGTAGCCATTTGTTGAGTGTTTTTTTTTTGTGACTAATCCGCATATATATCACCATTGCCCTTGATTTTTTTGACTGTATATCTCTTAAATATCAACATATACAAGTGTGATTTAGTTGATGAAGATTTTTCAATGCCGAGAACCTCGATTAGAGAGTAAAAAAGGTGTAAGGTTCACAATGGTGTAAATTAAAATGGGATATACCGGGCTAGGATTCGAGTTACTGGAACAAGGGCCAAACCAACCACCCAAGAATGGAATCGTCGAGCGAAAACACTTGACAACCTCCTAGAAGCAGCTTTTCTTGCCACCAGACATTTCTCCATCAATTAGGAATCTGATGCCGTCACTAAACACATTTCTTAAATTGTAGCCATTTGTTGAGTGTTTTTTTTGTGTCTAATCCACATATATATCACCATTGCCCCTGATTTTCTTAATAGTATATCTCTTAATTATCAAGATATACACATGTGATTTAGTTTAAGAAGATTTTTCAATGCCCAGAACCTCGATCAGAGAGTAAAAAAGGCTTAAGGTTCACAATGGTGTAAAATTAAAATGGGATATACCAGGCTAGGTTTTGAGTTAAAGGAACAAGGGCGAAACCAACCACCCAAGAATGGAATCGTCGAGCGAAAACATTTGACAACCTCCTAGAAGCAGCTTTTCTTGCCACCAGACCTTTCTCCATCAATTAGGAATCTGATGTCGTCACTAAACACATTCCTTAAATTGTAGCCATTTGTTGAGTGTTTTTTTTTTTTGTGTCTAATTCGCATATATATCACCATTGGCCTTGATTTTCTAGACTGTATATCTCTTATATATCAACATATACACATGTGATTTAGTTTACGAAGATTTTTCAATACCGAGAACCTCGACCAGAGAGTAAAAAAGGCGTAAGGTTCACAATGGTGTAAAATTAAAAAGGGATATACTGGGCTAGGATTCGAGTTACAGGAAAAAGGGCCAAACCAACCACGCAAGAATGGAATCGTCGAGCGAAAACAATTGACAACCTCCTAGAAGCAGCTTTTCTTGCCAACAGACCTTTCTCCATCAATTAGGAATCTGATGCCATCACTAAACGCATTCCTTAAATTGTAGCCATTTGTTGAGTGTTTTTTTTGGTGTCTAATCCGCATATATATCACCATTGCCCTTGATTTTCTTGACTGTATATCTCGTAAATATCAACATATACACGTGTGATTTAGTTGACGAAGATTTTTCAATGCCGAGAACCTTGATCAGAGAGTAAAAAAGGCGTAAGGTTCACAATGGTGTAAAATTAAAATGGGATATACCGGGCTAAGATTCGAGTTACAGGAACAAGGGCCAAACCAACCACCCAAGAATGGAATCGTCGAGCGAAAACACATGACAACCTCCTAGAAGCAGCTTTTCTAACCACCAGACCTTTCTCCATCAATTAGGAATCTGATGCCGTCACTAAACACATTCCTTAAATTGTAGCCATTTGTTGAGTGTTTTTTTTTTGTCTAATCCGCATATATATAGCCATTGCTCTTGATTTTCTTGACTGTATATCTCTTAAATGTCAACATATACACGTGTGATTTAGTTTACTTGGATTTTTCAATGCCGAGAACCTCGATCAGAGAGTAAAAAAGGCGTAAGGTTCACAATGGTGTAAAATTAAAATGGGATATACCGGGCTAGGATTCGAGTTACAGGAACAAGGGCCAAACCAACCACCCAAGAATGGAATCGTCGAGCGAAAACACTTGACAACCTCCTAGAAGCAGCTTTTCTTACCACCAGACCTTTCTCCATCAAATAGGTATCTGATGCCGTCACTAAACACATTCCTTAAATTGTAGCCATTTGTTGAGTGTTTTTTTTTGGTGTCTAATCCGCATATATATCACCATTGCCCTTGATTTTCTTGACTGTATATCTCTTAAATGTCAACATATACACGTGTGATTTAGTTTACGAAGATTTTTCAATGCCGAGAACCTCGATCAAAGAGTAAAACAGGCGTAAGGTTCACAATGGTGTAAAATTAAAATGGGATATACCGGACTAGGATTCGAGATACAGGAAAAGGGCCAAACCAACCACTCAATAATGGAATCGTCGAGCGAAAACACTTGACAACCTCCTAGAAGCAGCTTTTCTTACCACCAGACCTTTTTCCATCAATTAGGAATCTGATTCCGTCACTAAACACATTCCTTAAATTGTAGCCATTTGTTGAGTCTTTTTTTTTTGGTGTCTAATCCGCATATATATCACCATTGCCCTTGATTTTCTTGACTGTATATTTCATAAATTTCAACATATACACATGTGATTTAGTTTATGAAGATTTTTCAATGCCGAGAACCTCGATCAGAGAGTAAAAAGGCGTAAGGTTCACAATGGTGTAAAATTAAAATGAGATATACCGGGATAGAATTCGAGTTATAGGAACAAGGGCCAAACCAACCACCCAAGAATGGAATCGTTGAGCGAAAACACTTGACAACCTCCTAGAAGCAGCTATTCTTACCACCGGACCTTTCTCCATCAATTAGGAATCTGATGCCGTCACTAAACACATTCCTTAAATTGTAGCCATTTGTTGAGTATTTTTTTGTGTCTAATCCGCATATATATCACCATTGCCCTTGATTTTCTTGACTGTATATCTCTTATATATCAACATATACACGTGTGATTTAGTTTACGAAGATTATTCAATACCGAGAACCTCGACCAGAGAGTAAAAAAGGCGTAAGGTTCACAATGGTGTAAAATTAAAATGGGATATACCAGGCTAGGTTTTGAGTTACAGGAACAAGGGCCAAACCAACCACCCAAGAATGGAATCGTCGAGTGAAAACACTTGACAACCTCCTAGAAGCAGCTTTCTAGTCACCAGACCTTTCTCCATCAATTAGGAATCTGATGCCATCACTAAACACATTCCTTAAATTGTAGCCATTTGTTCAGTGATTTTTTTTGGTGTCTAATCCGCATATATATCACCATTGCCCTTGATTTTTTTGATTGTATATCTCTTAAATGTCAACATATACACGTGTAATTTAGTTTACGAAGATTTTTCAATGCCGAGAACCTCGATCAGAGAGTAAAAAAGGCGTAAGGTTCACAATGGTGTAAAATTAAAATGGGATATACCAGTCTAGGATTCGAGTTACAGGAACATGGGCCAAACCAACCACCCAAGAATGGAATCGTCGAGCGAAAACACTTGACAACCTCCTAGAAGCAGCTTTTCTTGCCACCAGACCTTTTTCCATTAATTAGGAATCTGATGTCGTCACTAAACACATTCCTTATATTGTAGCCATTTGTTGAGTGTTTTTTTTTTGTGTCTAATCCGCATATATATCACCATTGCCCTTGATTTTCTTGACTGTATATCTCTTATATATCAACATATACACGTGTGATTTAGTTTACGAAGATTTTTCAATTCCGAGAACCTCGACCAGAGAGTAAAAAGGCGTAAGGTTCACAATGGTGTAAAATTAAAATGGGATATACCGGGCTAGGATTCGAGTAACAGGAAAAAGGGCCAAACCAACCACGCAAGAATGGAATCGTCGAGCGAAAACACTTGACAACCTCCTAGAAGCAGCTTTTCTTGCCAACAGACCTTTCTCCATCAATTAGGAATCTGATGCCGTCACTAAACACGTTCCTTAAATTGTAGCCATTTGTTGAGTGTTTTTTTTGGTGTCTAATCCGCATATATATCACCATTGTCCTTGATTTTCTTGACTGTATATCTCTTAAATATCAACAAATACACGTGTGATTTTGTTTACGAAGATTTTTCAATGCCGAGAACCTCGATCAAAGAGTACAAAAGGCGTAAGGTTCACAATGGTGTAAAATTAAAATGGGATATACCGGTCTAGGATTCGAGTTACAGGAACATGGGCCAAACCAACCACCCAAGAATGGAATCGTCGAGCGAAAACACTTGACAACCTCCTAGAAGCAGCTTTTCTTGCCACTAGACCTTTCTCCATCAATTAGGAATCTGATGTCGTCACTAAACACATTCCTTAAATTGTAGCCATTTGTTGAGTGTTTTTTTTTTGTGTCTAATCCGCATATATATCACCATTGCCCTTGATTTTCTTGACTGTATATCTCTTATATATCAACATATACACGTGTGATTTAGTTTACGAAGATTTTTCAATTCCGAGAACCTCGACCAGAGAGTAAAAAGGCGTAAGGTTCACAATGGTGTAAAATTAAAATGGGATATACCGGGCTAGGATTCGAGTTACAGGAAAAAGGGCCAAACCAACCACGCAAGAATGGAATCGTCGAGCGAAAACACTTGACAACCTCCTAGAAGCAGCTTTTCTTGCCAACAGACCTTTCTCCATCAATTAGGAATCTGATGCCGTCACTAAACACGTTCCTTAAATTGTAGCCATTTGTTGAGTGTTTTTTTTGGTGTCTAATCCGCATATATATCACCATTGTCCTTGATTTTCTTGACTGTATATCTCTTAAATATCAACAAATACACGTGTGTTTTAGTTTACGAAGATTTTTCAATGCCGAGAACCTCGATCAAAGAGTACAAAAGGCGTAAGGTTCACAATGGTGTAAAATTAAAATGGGATATACCGGGCTAGGATTCGAGTTACAGGAACAAGGGCCAAACCAACCACCCAAGAATGGAATCGTCGAGCGAAAACACTTGACAACCTCCTAGAAGCAGCTTTTCTTACCACCAGACCTTTCTCCATCAAATAGGTATCTGATGTCGTCACTAAACACATTCCTTAAATTGTAGCCATTTGGTGAGTGTTTTTTTTTTTTTTGGTGTCTAATCCGCATATATATCACCATTGCCCTTGATTTTCTTGACTCTATATCTCTTAAATGTCAACATATACACGTGTGATTTAGTTTACGAAGATTTTTCAATGCCGAGAACCTCGATCAGAGAGTAAAAAAGGCGTAAGGTTCACAATGGTGTGAAATTAAAATGTGATATACTGGGCTAGGATTCGAGTTACAGGAACAAGGGCCAAACCAACCACGGAAGAATGGAATCGTCGAGCGAAACCACTTGACAACCTCCTAGAAGCCGCTTTTCTTGCCAACAGACATTTCTCCATCAATTAGGAATCTGATGTCGTCACTAAACACATTCCTTAAATTGTAGCCATTTGTTGAGTGTTTTTTTTGGTGTCTAATCCGCATATATATCACCATTGCCCTTGATTTTCTTGACTGTATATCTCTTAAATATCAACATATACACGTGTGATTTAGTTTACGAAGATTTTTCAATGCTGGGAACCTTGATCAGAGAGTAAAAAAGGCGTAAGGTTCACAATGGTGTAAAATTAAAATGGGATATATCGGGCTAGGATTTGAGTTACAGGAACAAGGGCCAAACCAACCACCTAAGAATGGAATCGTCGAACGAAAACACTTGACAACCTCCTAGAGGCAGCTTTTCTTGCCACCAGATCTTTCTCTATCAATTAGGAATCTGATGCCGTCACTAAACACATTCCTTAAATTGTAGCTATTTGTTGAGTGTTTTTTTTGGTGTCTAATCCGCATATATATCACCATTGCCCTTGATTTTCTTGACTGTATATCTCTTAAATATCAACATATACACGTGTGATTTAGTTTACGAAGATTTTTCAATGCCGAGAACCTCGATCAGAGAGTAAAAAAGGCGTAAGGTTCACAATATTGTAAAATTAAAATGGGATATAACGGGCTAGGATTCGAGTTACAGGAACAAGGGACAAACCAACCACCCAAGAATGGAATCGTCGAGCGAAAACACTTGACAACCTCCTAGAAGCAACTTTTCTTGCCACCAGACCTTTTTCCATCAATTAGGAATCTGATGCCGTCACTAAACACATTCCTTAAATTGTAGCCATTTGTTGAGTGTTTTTTGTGTGTCTAATCCGCATATATATCCCCATTGCCCTTGATTTTCCTGACTGTATATCTCTTAAATATCAACATATACACGTGTGATTTAGTTTACGAAGATATTTCAATGCCGAGAAACTCGATCAGAGAGTAAAAATGGCGTATGGTTCACAATGGTGTAACATTAAAATGGGATATACCGGGCTAGGTTTCGTGTTACAGGAACAAGGGACAAACCAACCACCCAAGAATGGAATTGTCGAGCGAAAATACTTGACAACCTCCTAGAAGCAGCTTTTCTTACCACCTGAGCTTTCTCCATCGGTTAGGAATCTTATCTCGTCACTAAACACATTCCTTAAATTGTAGGCATTTGTTGAGTGTTTTATTTTTTGTGTCTAATCCGCATATATATCACCATTACCCTTGATTTTCTTGACTGTATATCTCTTAAATATCAACATATACACGTGTGATTTACATTACGAAGATTTTTCAATGCCAAGAACCTCGATCAGAGAGTAAAAAAGGCGTAAGGTTCACAATGGTGTCACATTAAAATGGGATATACCGGGCTAGGATTCGAGTT
>JARYGA010056551.1:0-23214 GCA_030545235.1 Helianthus tuberosus | reverse complement strand
AGATTTCTACACGATTTACTATGAATCTATACAAAATGTAAACATTTTCGGTTGATTACATGATTTTCTTAACTTATCTACCCAAACGCGGTGAGATCTGGAACGAAAACAGGCCTAGGACTTGTTCCTTAGTCTGGAGTCGGCTCGATAACGGATTTCCACCGGAGAGATGACCAAATTACGGATCAGATATGAAACTCCGTCATGAACAGTCATCCGATCGAATGGGGTGATTCCCATCTGATCAGACAAGCTGAACCTTAATGGGTTTTCGTTGTCTTGGTATGTTACCACGTCGTCTCCGCTAAACTCAAACTTAGAAATTTTACAAAGTTTGTAAAGGAACAAGATCACAGAGTCGAATAACCATCCGATCGGATGGTCATCCGATCGAACGGTCATCCGACCAAACGACCTGTTTCCCCATAGCCTTCTATACTTAAACTTTTTAGAAACATGATTTTTTTAAACTATTAGACTTTCACTCGAACAGTCATCCGATCGAACGGTCATCCGACCGGATGACCATCCGATCGAACGACTTGAACTTATACTACAACGAAAACTTCAAAAGTTCGAAACATTTTGCAAAACATACCACTGATCGGACGACCGTCCGATCGAACGGGTACCATCTGGTTCGAATGGTCATCCGACCGGATGACCATCCGTTCGGATGACCATCCGATCAGGAAACTTGTCCTACACTTTGCACGATTCAACCTTTTGTTCAACGCTCATACTGTTAAACTATAATCAGGCAAACTCCAGCGCTCCCTTCAATCCAATAGTCGGTGTCGATACTTAGCACCCACTGTGAGTATACTCGATCCCTTTTTGTTTTGAACACTTTTGGAATGCAACATGTATTCTATAAACTTGACACTTGAAACTTATTTGAAACTTACTCTATCCGTTGTAAACATGGAAACTTGATACTTGTGAGACTTGAGACTTTTTATGTTATGTGAACGTTTAATCCTTGTGTGTAGTTCCGCCTTAACAATGGTAGCGCTATAGGGGTAATGCACCTCCCCGTTAGTCTTTGGGGTATTGTTAGGAGGAGACATTTTTGCTTTCCTTGAGTCTTGGGAAAGCGGTTAACGCATTGGAAACTTGGGCTGCCTATAGTAGCATGGTGAAACTTGTTATATGTGTTTATTGCTGGATATGAGTTTTGGAACTTTTTAAACTATTATACCACTCCGTACTCAAACTTGTATACTCGCCAACATTTTTGTTGATATATTTTAATACATGTTGCAGGTTGATAGTAGCTGAGGAATCAAGAAAACATGCTAGGATGCTGCTTAGAAACACATCTTAGTAAATTTAGAAACTTTTGAACAATGTTTGATGATTTGTATTTGATACTTTGTGATCGTGATTGGTGGTTTGATGTTTAGACAATGATCTCATGAAACTTGATTAATTACTATTGAAACATTTAGTGTTATGGAATCTCTTGAGCAATCTGAACACTTAGTGCCACACCCCGATATTTCCGCCATCGGTTGGGGTGTGACACCCCCACACCCCCCACCCAAGCTAAAATGCTAAAAACGAAACCCTCAAAAAACCTAAAAAAATATAAAAAACACACAAAAAATTTTTTAATATTTTTTACCTCAAAATCGCTACTTGTAGTAGCCAAATTTTTTTTGGTAACGAAAATTAGCGATTTTGACTTAAAAATATTAAAAATATGTGTGTTTTTTTAGCTATTTTTAGGTACTTTTGGTTGTGTTCACATTGGTTCTCACGGTTATCGCAATAAAGGGTGGTTCCTAACGGATCCTTCTCCTATATATATATACTAGTAGGATACCCGTGCAATGCGGCGGTGACGACAATTTACAATGTGGTATTCGTTTACGGTGAGTTTATCAATCTTTTGTGATATATTGTATAGTACGTTTGTTAGGTTTCTTATTCGTATCATCGGTGTGTGGTCTATCTATGCCATGAGCCTTATATACCTTTAAAATATAACAAACACAATATTAAGAAAATATTGGTCACAAACATAGTAATTTAAAAATAAAATCAGAACACACGAATGGGAAAATATCACCCATAAACATAATAATTTAAAAATAAAAATCTGCATGTCAACTACGTGCATTGTGATGAGATGTTTTTTCATCATAAGCATTACACATCTAAATTATCTCATCTACATGGTCTGGCCATGATTCTTCATCAAAATAGATAATGTAAGTTTCTTTTAGTTGTCGCTTTAAAAGGAAAGCTGGAAGCAGTGGAGTATGAAACGTAACCAAATTGGCAGAGACACATACACGGGAGGCAGATACATGGCCATGAGAATAGGCACTAAATATAGAGTGGGTTGATATGGAAGAAAATGCATGATATCCAATCGACCACGAATGTACTATTACACCAACACTCACTGCTGACACACCCTATGACCCTCCGCATGTCCCTCATTCACCTATTCACCTGAAACCCCTCATCCTTCTTAGCTTTCTCTCTCTGTTTTATATTTTGTACAACAGTACTTTACATTTGAATTTATTTTAGTTAGAACTTTATTTAGTTTAGGGTGTCCTTTTAATTATTTCTAAGTTTCATAAAATTTAATTTCTCAAATATTATAAACTATTTTTATTTTGAAGAAAACTTGTATATCTAGATGATTTTTGAAGAAAGTGCATGACGAATCATCAAGAGAAATTTCACCAACTAAAGTTTAGAAAGCTCTTATGAAGGTAGTAAGAGGAACACGGAAAAACTCAAAATAGATTAAAATAGAAAAGACTGCAATTTTGATATAATTTTGGGTATTTTGATGACACAAAAAGATTAAGTGAATAAATCCCTTTTTGACCAAAACAAAGCCCAAATACGTGAATGCTTTGTAGTTGACCGTTGGCTGGTTAGGCTTGCTATTTATCTCCCATCACTGTTTCTTTTCCTGCATAACGGTTGGTTTTGGAATCAGTATTTTTTTGTTTGGAGACACACATGTATGTCACATACCTAAACTTAAAGCCTAATGCTAACCTCTGGTTCTGCTGGGTTGGATTCTTCACCCTTAGGCTGGTTTTCATAACCTGGAGACAAATGCATGATTTTTTTTGTATTCATATACTTTGTATGCATGATAAGCTACATTGTCGAGATGGTAAGATTGTCATCGGGTCGAAATGAGCCTAGCTTAGGGCATATTCATGTCAAACTTGAAAAAACAAACCGAAATCTTAAGCTAATTAAAAGTGAATTAAGAATTATAAACAAGTTAAGAAGTATTGAATTCTGAACTCGGTTTCAGAATCAAATTAAACTTATGATTATTGAATAATTTGACCGAATATTCAAATGCGAATTATAAATTCAAATTGGTTTTTCGAATGAAGTTTCAAATTTAAATAACTCGAAAACCGACCCTATTGAACATCTCCAATGTTTAATGCATTACCTATGATTATGACCTAAATCTTTAAAACTTTTAGAATATCTTTTTGTCAAAAAACAGACTCTTGGTGACTTTCAACCTGTGCCCATCATAGCAATAAGCGTGTAAAATGACAGTGATAAGTAATGACCCGGAAGGTCGGGTTGTTACAGCTACTTTGGTGTTCTTAGAGCTTTTGAAGTCTAGAGAGAGAATGTAGAGATTCAAGGTAATTCAAGGTGTAAACATTGTCAGAATTATAATCGAATCATCATTTTATTTTGTTCTTATGTTCGATCCACACACGTGCACGGATTCCGCACGTCGTACGTGTTCTTCGCAATCGTTCGGGAGTTAGATTCCGATCCTAAAACGCGTTCACATAGACTAAAGCCTTCCGGTAAATTGTTACCTACGCTTACTAATTGAATACGGCTGAGTTATTATAAATCTTGTATTATAAGATGAGTATTAGCTCAGGTAAATACTCGTAACTTATTTTCCCTATACGGGCTTAGGATACGGTAAATCATTACCGCATGGTCGGGTATGGGATTCGAAGACCAATGTGTTGAGAAATTCAAATAACCCATTTTAATTCGTATTGCTTGACTTAAACATTGGGGGTTAATACGACCGTGTCCTGGATATCTTCGGCTCATTTAATTGTAAGTGGCCACGATCTAAGCGCGAGGTGTAGGCATACACCTAACAGACGCTAATGCTTTTTAAAATGATTTTATAACCCATTACGGGTTTTGCCCAATATGGGTATTCCCAATAAGGGAATAAGTGGTGTGTCGATTAATCATGTCTCAACATAGTTTCCGGGCCCCATATGTATTGTCAAGTATTGTAAAACTGATAACATGAGATATAGTTTGTCCCAAGTTATTTATGAAAATTATATGTACCATTGTGTACTTGAAAACAATTTTGAAAATGTTTTCAAATTATGTCGGTTGATTGTATTTACCAGTGAAAACTGACGTATTTTCAAAAGACTGAGTTACAGGTACAAATGTAAATAGGTTGGAAGCTGCTCAATAATGCTAGATGAGGAATTTGCAACTCCTTTGCATAAGCCTATTAGTCTGTTGAACTCCTTTTGTATATATTGATCCGCCTGTGGATTATTTTTACAAGCTCGTCTATAATTATTACTTTGGTATTTTCGGACAATTGAGTTTGTAATAATATTTTATATTCCAAGACTTCCGCTGTGCTATTCTATGTATATTGACTGTGAGATACCAATCTTACGTCACGATACTCCCCACCGGGTCCACCGGGTTTGTGGTTGAAATATCGGGGTGTGACAGTGTACACTATTTATTGAGATATCACAATCACTAGGTACAAGTTTTCTATGTATGTTTCTTGGTGCACAAGTACTACATTGTTAAGATGTTTTAGTTAACCTTTTAAGCACTCAATTGCTTTAGAAACTCTACAGATTTTCCAATGATATCCAACATGTAAAACAATCATAACCTATTCAAATCCGAATATGTATAAATGATCATATTGTTCTCAAGAACTTACTTTACATGACCTACATAATTTAATCCTTCGGGACTTTCAGTTTCAAGTGATACATAACATTCATAAGACGAATATCAATTCTCTTTTTATACTACCAGACTAATAAAATATTCGAAAGTCAATGCATCTACCACTGGAGAATACATCTCCTCATAATCAATCATAGGTCTTTGCGAAAATTCTCGTGCCACCAATTTTTCCTTATATCACTCAATTTGATTTTCACATAATTCGCATAAAAGACTCGTTTATATCCAACATATTTTACAACTTAAGTTGTATGGACTATTGATGTGCGTGAGTGTTATTAGTTTTTAATGTATATGTTAAGCCCTTTTACACTTTCTTTAGCCAAGTTTTAAATTTATAAAACACGATATTTACTAACACTAAACACACATATGGGCAAGTGCACCCATCGTGAGCGTAGTATAGTGTTGGTAAGATACCGAGGTCGTCCAAGGACACAAGAGCTTTTAGTACCGGTTTATCCTCAACGTCTAATCAAATCAAAAGTTTAGAAAAATGTTTTAAACTAAGATAATAAAAACTAACTAAAATGCTGAAAAATAAAAATAAAAGAAAAACAGATAGACAAGATGAATCACTTGGCTCCGACTCGTGTTTAGTGTAACCTTTGATTATTTCCTCACTTTTGCACTATTTAAGAGATTATCTTAGTTATTGTAGTAGGTCCCTCTTTTGGAGGTGACGTTACCCTCAACCCAGTAGTTTGAGTCAGCAAGGATACAATCCTAAAGGGTTGGATTATTGAAAGATAATTAATTAAGTTATTAATGCATATTGTGGTAGGCCCCTCTTTTGAAGGCGACGTTACCCTCGGCTAAGTAGTCTGAGTCAGCAGGGATACAGTCCTAAGTAGCCGGGTTAAAATATTAATAGTAGTTTAACTTATGAGGGGGTCAAAGAGTTTGGACCCCCGCCATCCAATACCGTTAAGTATTGAAGGAGGTCCTACTAAATTTGACCCAGGTCCTTTGCAGGATCTATACACTGAACAATGGCAAGACTCTTACCAAACCGTTCCCTTAACCCCCGACCAGGTAGCCAACATACCTCCATATAGACCGTGGAGATATGAATGGTGAAATTCTTTTATTTTATATAGACAGTAAAATAATGCCAAGACACCACGGACAAACGATAAGGAAAAATCACCTTCAACATAAGAAACTAGTTATTAAAGTCATTAATACATAACCAATTAAAAAGTGCGAAAAGATTAAAAATAAAAAGTATTACACTAGACACTTTTATTGTCAAGAACTCTTACGATCAATCTTGGATCCCGAGACGACTCACACACTCTATGATGGACAATGGATGATGGTGGTGGATGATGGTGTTATGGTGGTGGTGGGTGGTGGGTGAAGTGTGAGAGAGGTGGTGTGCCAAGGGATGGTTTGAGCTTGAGCCAAGCACTCCTATTTATAGGTTGAATAGAAGCTCGGGCACGGCCCCGTGTCCACATCCTTCTCTTTCTTCATTAATTACTCTTGTCTTTATTAGTTGACCACGGCCCCGTGTCTGCTGGGCACGACCCCGTGTGCAGAAGCATATCTGTACTATCAAGATTTGCCTAGATTCTGCGAATCTTATAGTTGACCACGACCCCGTGTCCGCTGAGCACGGCCCCGTGGTGGGCGATGGAAGCTTCAACAACTTTGTCTTTTATGCTGACACTTGGGCACGCCCCTGTGCTCACTGAGCACGGGGCGTGTTCAGCCTTCTGTTCTCTTGTTTTGCTTGGGAAGATGCTTTCGGGGAGGTCGGGCATGCCACGTTTATTCCTTTTCTTGTATTTATGTTAGATTTAGCTGGCTTTTTTATTCTTTTGTTAATTTGAGCTCATTTAATCCTGAAAATACAAAAGGAAGACAAAAACACACTTTTTCCAACATTAGTACTAAAAAAGGGTTAGTTTTATGCCACAATTGATGTAATTTATATGTTGCATTTTGCACACATCAAATACCCCCACACTTGAATCTTTGCTTGTCCTCAAGCAAAACTCTTTATAATGTGGCTTTACACTCCCAAATGGAATGGGTAGAAGAGAAGGTTTTTGGGCTTGTCATAGAGTGTCGGGATTTCCAAGATTCTTTATTTAGTTTTATTTTTATTTATTTACAATCCTATTCGTCATGATTTATTTAAAACTTTTCATAAGATAAATTACTTATTAAGGCGTAACATGCCTCTTTAAAATTCTATTTATATACAAGTTCACATACCTCACGGGGGATCACTCAACACTCGGCCGAAGATGTATTTTAGTGAATCACTCGAGAGCGGCATGGAACTTACTCCTACCATAGGCTTGCCAAGCAATCAATCCTCCTCCTTTTTAACTATATACCTTTGTAAATATCAAGAGGTCTTTTGGGGTGAAGGGTTAGGCTTGGGTTAAAGGTAGGTGGTTGGGTTAGTGGTTAGTAGAAAAGGGCGAAAAAGCGTAAAAAGCATCGGTTTTCGTAAGACTTTCTATTTTTTTTTTTGTTAAGCCATAATTCCAAACAAAGTTATTTTTGATGAACTTGCTTGTTTATTTCTTTTTGCTTCATCATCAACACATTTTTTTTTTTAAAGTCATATGAAAAACCGAACTTGTTACTAAAACAAAGGGTTAAAAATAAAAAGGTTTTGGTGGGTGAAAGGGTGTTTGGTTTGGGTTAAGAAATGAAAAGGTTTAGGCTCAAAGGGGTTAACTATGGGGATTTTGGGTAGGTGGTAAAAAAAATAATGGTGTAGAAATAAAAAGGGTTAGTCCTAATGCCTCTATCATGTACTTACTCGGGTTTAAGTTGGTAAGTACCGGGAATGTATCGTCGTGGCAAGTTCTAGAGTTGTAAGAACCAAGCGGCTATTCACACAAGAAACGAAAAATGAGCATTTAGTTTAAAGATATGTATTTGTATGCTCAATAAAGGCTCAAAAATCACTTTTGTGGGAATGGGTTTTTATGTGATCAAGTATATATAATTAAATTTTAACTAAGCTTGTCATGCCTTTTCATAATTTTCTTATGTTGGTTCTTTTTATCACGACGCTATCGGTTGTAAATTCGTAAAAATATAACCTTTTTAGAATTTTGAAATTCCCAAATTAAACCTAGACAAGTAAAAAAAATGAAAATTTTCGAAAAAATTTGGGGTGATTAGCGGTTCCAATAGAGTTTTGTGTAAGGCTTGTTATTAGGACTTACAAGATTCAAGGTTTTAGCATCCCCCCCCCCCCCCACACTTAAATTACAAATTGTCCTCAATGTGTCCCAAAAATAAGTTTTTAGGTTGATTGAATGTGTAAAAGGTGTGAAACAAGCAAAAATTTATATTACTGAGCACTGGACACGGCCCCGTGCCTGGTGGGCACGACCCCGTGTTCAGGTGCCAGTAATGAAAACTTACAGAAAGTGAACATGGGGGCGTGTCGGCTGGACACGACCCCGTGTCTGGCAAAAAATCTGCATATTTAGATAAACAGCAGGTCTGGGCTAGTGGGCACGGGGGCGTGTTGGCTGGACACGACCCCGTGTAGACAGTCTGCAAGGTTGATAAACAGGTTTCTAGTTCTGGTTTTCTTGTCCCGGCTTTAGTAGCACTAAGGTTTAGTGCTCTAAGCCTTGTATGTACCTGTTTTATCAATAAACACTCCACCAAAACATAACAAACATCCTAGATTACCAATGTTCAACATCCCATCCATCACCAAGTCTGAGAAAAAGGAAAAAATGCAGAAAATAAAAGAGTTAAAAGAAAGTAAATTGTTCGACACACGGCACGCAGGCCGGAAATTGTTCAAGATAAAAGGTTAACCTGGGAATCACCAACCAACCGCTTCTTCCTCCGCTCCTCCCGCCTAATCCATGTCTTCGTCCTCATCATCGTCATCTCCACCATGCCCGGCAATGTACTCCTGGATATTTCCAATATCATCTTGGATATCGGATATGTTTCTCTCGATCGCCCCAACCCGGTTGTACGTGTTGCTTGCCATATTGTAGGTGATCCTGGTGCACATGAGGTTTTCCTGCAACAAATCATGTAAACTTTGGAAGTTAGGAAAACCGCCTCCTGAGGAGGACTAGCCTGGATCACCATGGGGTTGGTACTGGTACTGATGATGTTGTGGTGCGTGAAGGACAAGTGCCTCTTGCGGGTTCCATGCATGCCCTTGCATCCTTTGGAAGCTAACCGTCCCATCTTCAGCCTCATAGATTAGGTTCATTGAGCGGAAAATGTGTATATCTACCCTACCCGACCATGGGCTCCTTCCGAATGACCTAGGTATGTTGATGAAGTGCTTGAAGAGACGGTACACCCATCCCCCAAAGAAGATAGGGGTTGGTGCAGTAGCAAGGCGGTTATGATGCATGTTTCGGAGCATGAGGAATGGAACATCGAGGTGCCTGCGGTTATGGATGCAGTGGAGGACAACTAAATCTCTTAACCCAACGACGCCACCGCTATTATGCCTTTGGCTGAGAGAGTAGCCGAGGAGCCTATGGATGTATCGGTAGAGCGGATCCCTCAACTTCGTGCTCTTAGTGCTGCTCGGATTGTAATGCCCTTCACCAATCTGAGCCCACGCGACTTGGCGATCGTTCTCATCTATCTCTCGCATACCTCCAGTATTTTCCTCGTTACCTGCATCTTCTTCCGCATACAACCCGACAATCGACCCAAATTGTGCCATAGAGATCGAATACCTAGTTCCACCACATCTGAATGCTACCCCATCATTGTCGAATGGGTCGCACCTTGAGTTGAATGTGAAGGTGCTATAGAATTCCAAAGTGCATTCGTGGACGGAACGGAGTCGAGTTGTTAAAGCGACTCTTAGTGGTCTTGTGACAAGGTTGTTGAAGCGGTCGAGTTGGTTCACCAATGCTAACAAATCCTTGCATGCTTGCCTTGGGTATTCTTCCGGTCTTGTTTGAAGTATTTCGTATCTGGCCCTAGCATCGAGCTCATTTGCGTTAAACCTCGTGAACTTCCTAGCCATCTGAAAGAATACACCAAAAGTTAGCACGAAATATTAGGATTTTCGGACAAAACTGCAAACAGTGTGCTGGACACGACCCCGTGTTCAGCGGACACGGCCCCGTGTCCAGGCGTCTGTTACTCAAAAACATCATTTTTCGACCCGGTTTCGAAAACTTGAAAATTTTTGGTCCAGTAGGTGCGGTTTCCCCCGAAAATGAAACCCCAAGCGCCGTGTTTCCCAAAACAACCCGTTTACCCATTCAATTTTATCTTTTTCGGTTCAAAAACAAGGGTTTGGGGTTTTTGTGAGAAATCGGGCGAATCTTTGAACAATACAAGTGGGTTTACTTCCTATAACACTGATCTAACTAAATGCTAACAGATTAAAGCAAAAATTTGAGGTTCGATCCGGGTGTAGTTCAAGAACCCTAGATTTTTCCCCAAATTTTTGGAGTTTTAACTACATGCAAATGCCTAATCTAACTAATAATAGTGATAGAATCATACCTTGATGTTGTTAGAATGATAGGAGACGTTGAAAATATGCGGAAAATCGCCTGGAACCAGAGCGTTTTCGGGGAAACGGGGCGTGTGGAATGAAGTAACTATTATGAAAAGGGGAATATATCTCGACAGTAGCGCGGACACGGCCCCATGTCCAGCGGACACGGCCTCGTGCCGAGCAAAGTTTTGAAAATTTTTTTTTTTTAGTGCTCGTGTGAGTGCCCTTTGTTTCCCAAAAAGTTTGGTTAGAAGACTTACCGATTTAGATGTCGTCCTAATCGTTCGTAACTTACCAGGTATGATGTTGATGTTTTCATTCTTCAACCGTTTGAAGCGAGATCTCCTCCTCTTCATCCTCAATGAATCCTTGATAGAGTTTCAGCCGTTGGCCATTGACTTTAAATGGGGGTCCATTCCGAGATTTAATTTCTATTGCACCGTGTGGAAAAATATGGGTGATGGAAAAAGGTCCTGACCATCTAGACTTTAATTTACCAGGAAATAATCGAAGTCGTGAATTAAACAAAAGAACTAGATCTCCCACTCGAAATTCATTAGGTTTAATATGTTTGTCATGCAAGTTTTTCATTCTTTCCTTGTAAATTTCGGAGTTTGAGTATGCATAATTCCTAAGCTCGTCTAATTCATTTAATTGACAAAATTGATTTTTACCAGCAAATTCTAAATCTAAGTTTACATATTTAATTACCCAGTAGGCTTTGTGTGCAATTTCTACTGGCAAGTGACAGCTTTTTCCATAGACTAGCTTATATGGGGTTGTACCGATTGTTGTTTTATAAGCAGTTCGAAAAGCCCATAAAGCATCATCTAATTTATCTGCCCATTCCTTTTTATTTAACCCTACGGTTTTTTCGAGTATTCGTTTTAAACCTCTATTAGTCACTTCGGCTTGTCCGTTTGTTTGAGGGTGATACGCTGTTGAGACCCGGTGATAGACCCCATATCTTGTTAAAAAAATTTCAAGTTGATGGTTGCAAAAATGGGTACCTCTATCACTTATTAATGCTTTAGGTGTGCCAAAACGAGAGAATAACTTTTTCAGATATCTTACCACGACTATTCCATCATTTGTTGGAAGTGCCTCGGCCTCGGCCCATTTAGACAAGTAGTCTACCGCCACAAGTATATATTTGTTTCCTTTCGACGGTGGGAAAGGTCTCATAAAGTCGAGTCCCCACACATCAAAAATTTCACAAACAAGAATGCCATTTTGTGGCATTTCGTTTTTGGAAGAAATATTACATGTTCTTTAGCATGCATCACAAGTCTTGACAAGACTTTGGGCGTCTTTGTAAATGGTTGGCCAATAAAATCCTGAATCAAATACCTTTCGTGCGGTACTTGCGGCACCATGATGTCCTCCGTATGGACCTTCATGACAATGGCGGAGAATTCTTCGTGCTTCACTACCATGTACGCATCGTCGGATGAGTTAGTCGGCACACATTTTGAAAAGATATGGATCTTCCCAAAAATAGTGTTTCACATTGGCAAAAAAAAATTCTTTGATGATGTGGCCAACCCTTAGCGACTATTCCGCTAGCTAGGTAGTTAGCATAGTCGGCGTACCATGGCTCCTCCTTGTATTCCACCATTTCTAGGGACTCCGTTGGAAATTTTTCGTTGATTTGTTCGTCCCTGGTTGCCTCCAAAGCTGGATCTTCTAAGCATGAAAGATGATCTGCTGCGGTATTTTCTGCTCCTCTTTTGTCTTTGATTTCAATATCAAATTCTTGGAGGAGTAGAATCCACCGAATCAAACGTGGTTTTGCATCCTGCTTTTTGAAGAGATATCGAATGGCTGCATGATCTGTATAGACTATAGTTTTAGAAAGAACAAGATAAGAACGAAATTTATCAAAAGCAAATACCACAGCGAGTAATTCTTTTTCAGTTGTTGTGTAATTTTCTTGTGCATCGTTAAGTGTTTTACTAGCATAATAAATTGGGTGAAAATGCTTTTCTTTTCTTTGTCCCAAGACAGCTCCAACTGCAAAGTCACTGGCATCACACATGATTTCGAAAGGAAATTTCCAATCAGGCGCTATCATGATAGGTGCATTGACTAGCATTTCTTTTAAGGTTAGAAATGCTTGATCGCAATCCTTGTCAAAGATGAAAGGAGCATCTTTTTCAAGTAATTTTGTTAGAGGTCTTGAGATTTTAGAATAGTCTTTGATAAATCTCCTATAAAATCCGGCATGCCCTAGGAAACTTCTGATAGCTCTAACGGAGGATGGAGGCGGTAGTCTAGAAATGGTATCTATTTTGGCTCGATCCACCTCCATTCCTTCGCTTGAGATTTTGTGACCGAGTACTATTCCCTCCGTTACCATGAAATGGCATTTTTCCCAATTAAGGGCGAGGTTAGTTTCCTCACATCGGGATAGCATTCGTTCAAGGTTATCGAGGCACTGGTCGTATGAATCCCCAAAGATAGAAAAGTCGTCCATGAAGACTTCCATTGTCTTTTCTATCATGTCGTGGAAGATGGCTACCATGCAACGTTGGAATGTTGCGGCGGCATTACATAGACCAAACGGCATACATCGATAAGCAAAAGTTCCATAGGGACATGTGAAGGTTGTCTTTTCTTGGTCTTCGGGTGCTATCGGGATTTGAAAGTAACCTGAAAAACCATCCAAGAAACAATAAAATTTATGACCGGATAATCTTTCTAACATTTGATCAATGAAGGGTAAAGGAAAGTGATCTTTTCTTGTCGCTTCATTTAATCGTCTATAATCTATACATACTCTCCATCCTGTGACGGTTCTCGTTGGTATTAGTTCATTCTTTTCATTAGTTATTACCGTCATACCTCCTTTCTTTGGAACAACTTGGACGGGACTTACCCAAGGACTATCGGAGATAGGATAAATAAGTCCGGCGTCAAGTAGTTTGATGACCTCGTTTTTAACCACTTCTTGAACATTTGGATTTACTCGACGTTGTGGTTGTATTACCGATTTGTAGTCATCATTCATTAAAATTTTGTACGTGCACATGGAAGGACTTATTCCTTTTATGTCTACAAGTTTCCAAGCGATCGCATTTTTATGTTTTTTTCAAAAGACTAATTAATTTTTCTTTTTCTAAACTATTTAATTTAGACGAAATAATTACAGGTAATTTACCATCTTTGTCTAGAAAAGCATATTCCAAACCTTTTGGAAGTTCTTTGAGCTCAAGAAGTGGGTCTTTAGGAGACTCCTTATGTGATTGCTCATTTTGATCAAGAACTTTAAAAGTTTGTTCTATGGCGACCTCTTCTTCAACAAAGTGGTCAAACTTTTCACTTGTATCGGGTGGTTCATCTTCATCTTCATCTTCAATTAGGGGGTCATTATTGCCGAATGGATATTTCATTGACCGCTCAAGATCGACACTCTTTTTAAATGCCCCTAATTGAAGAGGTAGATTGTTGAACTTCCGGTTTTTCAAAGCTTCGTGAGTTTTTACAAATGGTGGTCCCAACACTAGAGGAGTGTCATCGAGGATGACAAAGTCGGTTGGGATTACCATTTGATTTGTTTGAACCAAGACATCCTCAACTACACCGATTGATTTTATTACCTTTCGATTGGATAGAAAAATGGGTATTTGAAGTGGAGAAAAATCACTAATACTTAATTTTTCAAAAATGTAGTTAGGCATTATGTTAACACAAAGATTTTTATCGATTGTGACATTACTAATAAACAAATTTTGAAAGAAACATGGAACCGGTGTAATGTTAATTTCAAATGGGTCTTCTTTTATTAGCGAGGTTTGATCAGTAGTTAACTTAACACTTACCGTTTCGTCAATTTTAGTGTTAGTGTTTAACTCTTTTAAAAACTTAGTATGAGTGGGAACTAAACAATGATTTTTAAAAGAAGGTGACAAGAGATTAATTTCTTCAAAATTAGACTCTTCTTGAATTTTATCATTAACGGACTCACCTTTTTCGTTGTTTAACTCATGTGTCGGTTTTTCACTTATTTGTTCTTCCATTTCTACACTTTCAGTTATCTTTTCTTTATTTAATTCTTTTCTTGCGCGGGACTCCTCTTCCCTTGCGCGAGATTCTTTTATATAGCGATCGATAACTCTAAGGTGTTCTAATATCCTATCGGTCACTTCGGTTATAGAAAAAGGATCGGGATTTTCAAAGCTTGAATCCGGTTGTTCGATCCTTTGTTCCTCATAATACCCATATGAAGTAGATAGTTCACACCATTGTTCTTCATTGTAAGCATATGATGGATAAGGTTCGTAATTTTGTTCTTCATAATACTCATATGAGGTGGGTTGTTCACGCCATGGTTCCTCATAATAAGTATACGAAGGTGGTGGCTCATATCTTGGTTCCTCAAAGTATGAGTAAGAAGGTTCATACCTTGGTTCATCAGAATATGAGTATGAGGGGGGAGGTTCATACCTTTGGTCTTCATAAGATGTGTATGAAGTTGATGGCTCGTACCTGGGCTCCTCATAGTAGGTGTATGAATTGGATGGTTGATATGAGTGATTATATTGAACCGAGTGCGGATTACTACAATTAGTGCAATAGTTACTCCTATAATCATCCTCCTCATAGGTGTAATTGTAACCTCCTGAGTATTGATCCATAAGAATCACTCAGCAGACCACAACCAAGTCTCGAGATCAAAAAACAAAAATACAAACGGAAACAGAGGCTGGACACGGCCCCGTGTTCAGTGGATACGGCCCCGTGTACAGGATCTGTATCTGGGCGTTTTAATTAAATTTACTGATTTCGTTGAGCACGGGGCGTGTTCAGTGAGCACGGCTCGTGTTCAAGATACTGTTACTGGGTGTTTTATGAAAAATGTGCAGCACGGCCCCGTGTTCAGCGAGCACGACCCGTGTTCAACCTACTGTAAATGCAAAACTAAACTAAGATGCAGAAAAATGTGCGCGCGTTTTGAAAAAGTTTTGAAAAACTGATTAGGCCGTCGATTTTAAGCTTTCTTAAAATCCTTGTGTCCCCGGCAACGGCGCCAAAAACTTGATGTGCGTGAGTGTTATTAGTTTTTAATGTATATGTTAAGCCCTTTTACACTTTCTTTAGCCAAGTTTTAAATTTATAAAACACGATATTTACTAACACTAAACACACATATGGGCAAGTGCACCCATCGTGAGCGTAGTATAGTGTTGGTAAGATACCGAGGTCGTCCAAGGACACAAGAGCTTTTAGTACCGGTTTATCCTCAACGTCTAATCAAATCAAAAGTTTAGAAAAATGTTTTAAACTAAGAAAATAAAAACTAACTAAAATGCTGAAAAATAAAAATAAAATAAAAACAGATAGACAAGATGAATCACTTGGCTCCGACTCGTGTTTAGTGTAACCTTTGATTATTTCCGTACTTTTGCACTATTTAAGAGATTATCTTAGTTATTGTAGTAGGCCCCTCTTTTGGAGGTGACGTTACCCTCAACCCAGTAGTTTGAGTCAGCAAGGATACAATCCTAAAGGGTCAGATTATTGAAAGATAATTAATTAAGTTATTAATGCATATTGTGGTAGGCCCCACTTTTGAAGGCGACGTTACCCTCGGCTAAGTAGTCTGAGTCAGCAGGGATACAGTCCTAAGTAGCCAGGTTAAAATATTAATAGTAGTTTAACTTATGAGGGGGTCAAAGAGTTTGGACCCCCGCCATCCAATACCGTTAAGTATTGAAGGAGGTCCTACTAAATTTGACCCAGGTCCTTTGCAGGATCTATACACTGAACAATGGCAAGACTCTTACCAAACCGTTCCCTTAACCCCCGACCAGGTAGCCAACATATCTCCATATAGACCGTGGAGATATGAATGGTGAAAATCCTTTATTTTATATAGACAGTAAAATAGTGCCAAGACACCACGGACAAACGATAAGGAAAAATCACCTTCAACATAAGAAACTAGTTATTAAAGTCATTAATACATAACCAATTAAAAAGTGCGAAAAGATTAAAAATAAAAAGTATTACACTAGACACTTTGTCTTCACCAAGTGATGTAACAGACTTAGGAAACCATGGCCTTGATTGTCAAGAACTCTTACGATCAATCTTGGATCCCGAGACGACTCACACACTCTATGATAGACAATGGATGATGGTGGTGGATGATGGTGTTATGGTGGTGGTGGGTGGTGGGTGAAGTGTGAGAGAGGTGGTGTGCCAAGGGATGGTTTGAGCTTTAGCCAAGCACTCCTATTTATAGGCTGAATAGAAGCTCGGGCACGGCCCTGTGTCCAGTGGACACGGCCCCGTGTCCACATCCTTCTCTTTCTTCATTAATTGCTCTTGTCTTTATTAGTTGACCACGGCCCCGTGTCCGCTGGGCACGACCCCGTGTGCAGAAGCATATCTGAACTATCAAGATTTGCCTAGATTCTGCGAATCTTATAGTTGACCACGACCCCGTGTCCGCTGAGCACGGCCACGTGGTGGGCGATGGAAGCTTCTACAACTTTTTCTTTTATGCTAACACTTGGGCATGCCCCCGTGCTCACTGAGCACGGGGCGTGTTCAGCCTTCTGTTCTCTTGTTTTGCTTGGGGAGGTCGGGCATGCCACGTTTATTCCTTTTCTTGTATTTATGTTAGATTTAGCTGCCTTTTTGCTTCTTTTGTTAATTTGATCTCATTTAATCCTGAAAATACAAAAGGAAGACAAAAACACACTTTTTCCAACATTGGTACTAAAAAAGGTTTAGTTTTATGCCACAATTGATGTAATTTATATGTTGCATTTTGCACACATCAACTATTGGTCTAGATACTTTCTATGTCATTAGAGAATTCAAATTTGCCTTATTTGCGTCTTTCCATTTTGGCCAATCATTTCTATGTTTATGTTCATAGGAAGATCTCAAATCTTGATCTTCATCATCTAATCATTTCAAGCGCTACATTATATACAAAATTATAATGACGTCGATTTTTATTTCGATTCCATACATATCTTTGGACATGATACAACTTATCGAGATCTCTTTATTTTCAGGTACCTGAGGTTCTTCTTGAACCATCATGTCTACGGTCTCTTCAGGAGACCTTATTACTATAACCTTGACTTGACCATCTTAATTACTTGCTCCAATTTTCGATGAATTTTATTATTGGAATCAACTAGTCTACCACGCTTTAAGCGTGAAATAGACCCATTACAAAATGTGGTTGTCCTTTTGGGACACAAATATGACTAGAGCATAAATAGTTGATTATGTGACTTACTTAGTCACTCTATTTAGGTCAGTGAACTTGTCTAGTAATTTGTTCTTTAATATTGGTAAATGAATTATCCTTTAAACTTCTGGTTCACCCTTTATAGTATGAGGATCAAGATGACAAGATAATTCATTCCATTTTTCGCTTTCCAACTACTTGTTATCTCCTCCTAATGTTGGGAACATTCATTCACTAAAGTGAAAAACTAATGAGCCGTAAGCAAATCTTTCAACAATGGCTTTGAGTGTTTAATCATAGACAATTATTTTTTACCCAAACTATATTCTCAACCCTTTTAGAGGTCCCAACATTGTGCTAGTGGTGGATCAATATTATATATACCTCACAACCAAAATCTTAGAACGGACGTATTTGGTTCCTGACCAAAAACCAACTATAACAGGAGAAGTATGATGGCATATTGGCTTGATGTGAATTAATGTTGGATATGTAAAATCACATGTACCCAAATACAAATATGAATTGTTGCTCTTATGATCATTGACTTTGCAATCAATTGTGAGCGTTTAGTGATCGTCTCAACAAAGCAATTCTTGTACAAACATAAATTTTGTGAAGTTCAACGTTTATTCCAATAATAATTAATAACTTGGGAATTGAATTCAGCATTATTACCAAAATAAATATACCAATCTGGAATAATATGCTTACTATCACATTAGCTAAGCCACAGTCACATCAACTTCAGGTTGTGGATTTGATAACCATTTAGACGATGCATCTATTTAAAACACTAAATAGTATCATGTTGTGATATGCATATCCTTTAATCACTTCCAGAATATTTAGGGATACATACCCTTAATTGGAAAATACATAATTTTCCTTAAGAGCAAACAATACATGTTATTGCTAGAAGAATCTTCAAGTTCTTCATTATGTTTCACATCATCATTGGTCATGCCAATAAAGTAAATAATTATGATCCATAAACTTGTGGCTTATGATCATATATGTATCACTTGCACATAGGTAATACAAAACGTAAGATACGATAGAACAATTAAACATCATTTCAAACTGTCACGTCAATTTTCATCCTCTTCGAATATTATCTTTATATAATTACTCCCATAATTTACCACTTCAAGTTGTTAATCTTATTATGACCATTATTACAATTTTGATAGTCGATCTCATTATTAACTTGGCTATCCTGTACATTCTAATATGGTCAATCTCATTATCAACTTGGCTATCATAGCACTTTTGATAACCAATCTCATTATTATTATGACCGTCACTACAAATTTCTCAATTATGTCCATGATCATGATATTTTCAATGATCGTTATATAGTTACATTCAATTCAGGGAATGGAATAGAACCAGAACAAGCCTTATAGGTTTTCATTATTTACTCAGTCACACGAGTATAAAATCATTTCAAACTTTTCATAACTCTAATAATGATATTGCTATTTCATAAGCATACCTCACATGTGATATATGGAAAATTTTATGGAGTTTTTTCACATAAATAATCTTATCTTCACATAACATCCATTGAGAAGTAATTACATATATGAGTCATATAATTTTATTGGTCTAAAATCTTGTGAGTGCAGGAATGTCTATCGCCTCCGTCAATTCAGTTCGTAGCAGAAAACTGAATAAAATAAGGTTTTAGATGTTTAAATATAGGGAATGGCATTATTGTAAATAGGGAAACCTTCCTTATTGCCATGGCCTATAAATATGATCCTTATGTTTAGTTTTTAGAACTTTTGCTACTTTTGCAACTTTGGAGAGCTTGGAGCCTAGAGAGAGAAAGTCAAAAGGTGATTTAAGGTGCTTGTATATTGTCGAATATTCAATAGAATCACTATTATATTACGTTCTTGTGTTCGGTCCACACACGTGCACGGATTCCGCACGTCGCACGTGTCGTTCGCAATCGTACGGTAGTAGTTAAGGTCCTACAACGCGCTCACAAATCTTACATTTTATAACTTGATAATGAGATTTGAGGAGTATGACACTTCAGGTTTAGTATCTAAACATATTTATATCCTTTTATGAGAGTGATAATATAACAACCAACTTTGGTTTTTCTTATATACTAGTGGGAAGGTCCGTGCATTGCAGCGGGTGTCCCGGCTAATATCAGATGCAGTTATGTCTTGTATGTGCCACAACCGATATTCAATACATTAATTCATGTAAGTTTCATATATTTTCAACTGTGTACCTCAACAATGGCATCAAAAGAAGTTAAAAGAACTTGAACTTTTACACATCCATTTTCCCTTGGAACTGCCATGAAGCCCATCAAAATACCCTTTTAGGTTGCTCTCAAAACCAGCCCTTGACATATATGCTCACCCACCTCTAGGAGCCTTCATCGATTCACCAGTCCTTGAGATATATGGTCACCCACCTCCAGGAGCACATTAGTGCACAAGCTGTAGAAACAGCATTTGCAAGCCTATATAGCTCTCGCGTGTGCAACTATTGGAATTGCACATTTGTCAAACAATCCAATTGACACATGAATCCGCTACAATAAGCAAAATGAATCTTGAAAAAAGAAGCATTGGATGTGACGTTTAATGGCATGAAGAGTAACCAAGTTGTCTCGTTCGAGCTCGACTTTTCGGCTCAATAAAATAAATGAGCCGAACCGAGTTATCTCGTTCAAGCTCGAGCTCGACTTTTCAGCTCGATAAAATAAACGAGCCGAACTGAGTTGGCTCGTTTAACTTCGAGCCTGAGCTCAGTCTGCCTTGACTCGACTCAGGTCTATAACAACCCTACTTGCAAAATGCGACTATTAGTGAAAAGTCTTTGATACCCTTTAATAATTGATATCATTGAAATATACCTCATACACGGTGATTTCTTTTCTTAACTGATCTTCAACTGAAGCCACTGATGTTTCGGCTTCATCGTCTGCCCCCAACGCCTCATTATTAGTTATAGATCATTTTTAAGGTTGAGGGGCTAAATATGTTATTACTAAAGTTGAGGGGCCAAAGTTGTTGACAAAATAGCATTTCAAGTATACATAGAATTGGTAAGCTAAATAAAGGGAATTGCTAACAATAGCTCTAAGGGTTGTGATTAACAACTAAGTTATCATAACCAATTATAGGTGGCTGGGTAAGAAAATGACTTTTGATGGTTAATGATAAAGTTTATATGAGTTGCTGACCATGGTTGAATAATTATTATTATAATTTAAAAAAGATTCTTTTTTTTGTTGTTGTAAAAATTAGTTGTTAACCAATAACCATTGCCCTTAGGGCCATGGTTAGCATTTAAGAAAACAGTTGGAAGGAAACAGGTCTTAAGAGGCCAAACGGGTCAAACTTCTTCTAAAATGTAAGTTTTAAAATCAGCGATAGCCTTAATGTTTTGTTTTTTTACAGGTGACAACGCCTTTTCTTTTTAAACTGATTCCAGCTGTTGTACATCTTGGAGTATTATTGCGCTGGTTCACACCAGATATCCCTACAGAGGTGATGAATTTACACACGTGCATGCGCACATGCTATCGTTTGCAACATCATGTGCTAAATTATGACTTGTTATTATTGTTCCAGATGTAATATAAAGGAGAACTGATGCGTTCAGACACTGCCAAGCGTATTAGTTTAATGGTAGACGTATTAAATATAAATTACAAAAAAGACGTTACTTCAAATCTCAGGCTGTACCCGACACACATATGATACTTGGGATAAATGCAAAAAAGGTTGACCTGATCTTAAAGTCAAAGCCCAAGGAACAAGTTTAATACCTGCACTCTTTCCACCGAGTAAAAAAGATAGCCATATACGTACATACGTAATCGAGCCTGCATCACTATGTACATATATAGATATACCCCTCGGACAATTCTGATTTCTGTTTGTTATCTTTGTAGAAATTGTCGATTTTGTAATGTAGACAGGGTGATTTTTTTTTCTGTTCAAACGGGGTTGCGTATGCTGTGAAAAAAGAAGAGGTGACAATTCTGAATCAATTGTAGATAAACAGGTTAACGTGGGTTAAATTTTCTTCCTAACATTTCAAGTTAGTAACTTAAAAAAAGTATTTTTTTAATGTGAAGTGAAAACAGTTCAAGTGGGTCGAAAGTGAAAACAGGCATCTAGTTCAAGCTTAAAATGTTTTTGTGCACAGTTTTGTTTTTGTGTATTTCTCTACTAAATATATGTTTGTTAATTATTAAACTAACTTTAATTTTTTAATATGAAGTTTTTAAGACGGATGAACCGATAAAGCAATAAAACCTCAAACCCTGTTTGATGACACTTGTAAGAAAACAAAGGTGAACGATAATATAAATCAACATAACAAATTTTTTTGAAGATGCACTTAAATATCAAAATATTCTATTGATTTTACATGCTACAAGACTTCTTTAAAAAGTAGAAGTGCACCATACAATAAACAAATCCACATGGGTGATGTTTATGATGTTTAAGCCTGGCAAAAAAGACGGGTCGGGTAATGGGTCATATTGTCATAACAGGTTTGGGTCAGTGGGTCACAAAAGGTCATTCCGAAGAAGAATTAGTTAGGCACTTAGGCTCGGGGCAAAACGATTTTGGTTGAAACGGGTTTGTTTTAGAAAAAAAAAAAAGTATCAGAAACCGTTCAACCGCATGGGTGATGATGTTAAAGCCTAGCAAAAAGGACGGATCGGTTAACGGGTCCTTACAGGATTGGGTCAGAAAAGGTCGTTTAAAGAAGTATCAGTTTGGTCCAAAACAAAACCGATTTGGGTTGAAACGGGTTGTTTTAGAAAAAAAAAAGTATCAAAAATGGGTTTAACCACTATCTTTGTGGGCTGTGGGTCCCGTTCTAAGGTTAGTAGCTTCATAGAATATACTCATGGATGTACCAATAGAAAAATATTGTAAAATCATGTAATTTAAGTTGTTATCACTGAATCTAATGGTTGGGTATTCAAAGATACAACCTTGTACATAATATCTATAAGTTAAACATCCTAAGATCAACCTAAATAACAAATTATATTACTTGAGCCTAATGCAACTATCTTTAGAGCTAACAGGTGAAATAGACTACTTTCCATCAAATGTGAGTCACTATACGATGCACATATAATAGCATAAACATATTGCTAACTCATACATTAAAACATTTAATCTCAAAAACCTTAAATTGATAGAGAAGATACATACCAGAGCAGGAACAAGAGATTCAAACTGGATACTTTAACATATGTCCTAGTTTCAGCTCTGCATTTTTTTATGATAAAAACGATGAAAGTGCAAACTGATTCCCTTGTGAGTCGCAATGAATGAAATTACGGTTACCTGTGTTGAGATGCAGAGATCACCACCGTCACTACTGGCATCGCTAAAAACCAATCAATTCCATCGTTTCTGTGGAACCGCATATAAAGCATATCTTTCCATTGGAACCGCATCACCTACAACATTAAAGAAATGAAATGTATAATAACACCAACTGATGCCACTGAACAAGATGAGGT
>JARYGA010056550.1:0-69972 GCA_030545235.1 Helianthus tuberosus | reverse complement strand
TATTGTTTTTCTACACTTGGCCAAAATTGTCGAACTTTAGGTTTATGCAAATTTAGTGAGGTAAAAGATTAAGGTGGCGTTTGGTTTGACATCAGCAATTACTATCAGTATGGGTTTGATAACAGGATGGAATGGAAATGGGAATGGGTATGGATTTCTAAACCCAACATGTTAGCTGTGTATGAAGAATTCCCAATCTTATGGGTATATGGTATATTGGTATCCACCTCATTCCATCAAAAACCCATAAACCAAACAACCTAAAGAACTTATGCATACTTGAATAACGAGAATTTCATCACGGATTCGCTGTCCAACATCCCCTTGACCTCCACGCCCAACACTTGACATGATCATGCGTAAAAGTTCACTATATTGTGGATAACTACTATAAACATTTTGAAGCTTGTCTATGAGCCGGTCCTGAGCTTGGCTAATCTCACTGCACCAAATACAAGAATGAAAATCATGCGAAAAGTTAGGGTTGGGTCTTGATCTAGTTCTGATCCCACCAATCCATTCACATGATCGAACGGATAAAAAATTGATCCAGTAAGTGATCCAATTGATGGACCCATTTAGGCATTCCGCATATCAATACGTGGACCGATCCATGATTCATATAGGTTGATCTAATTTAAATCTATAAATTAAACTTTCATTTTTAGCAAATTCTGTAGGCTGACTACATACTTTTCAAGCTAATCTGTTTGGGTAATTATATATCTTTTATGTACTAACTTGTTATTTGCAGTTTTTGAAATTGGCTAGTAAGGTCATAGTGTAGAAAGGTAATTACCAAACAGGGGCGACAGAAAACTTCAATTATCAATTAGACCATTGTCATAACTTTACATACCAGGTTGGGACGTAATAAAAATAATATAATTAACAAATTAGATCATTTTGAAAAGTACGTTATGACTTGTGATTCTATCGAAGTTGCCCTTTGTTTTTGTATCCATTAGTTAGTTGGGTCATGGGTCAGATCGTAACATGTCAGCTAATGGGTCGTGGGACAGATCATGATCCGTCAAGATCCATTTTGTTGGACCATGTTAAGATAAGATCATTAGCCAATCAGCAAGATAAAGAAGCTCATGTACGAGCCTACAAGATTTACCGTGGCTTTACACAGTAGTTTTTATTCCAAATTAGTTGTCTTGTGGCCATAAACCTCATCCACACAAGAATTCCTGCAAGACCTAACTCATCAGCATCTTTGGCTTCTTCAATCAAATCTGCTGCAATATTAAATCTGAAATGAACAGGAAGAACACATGATTATTGTTAGTGAATAAGAATCTAAGATAACCCAGGTAAAAAGATAATTATTTTAGTTAAATACAGCCTCTTGTTCATAAAATATAAGAAATTTCAGGTGAACCTGTGCATAAAAGACTGTTCTGCCACACCTTCCAGTGATGATATTTTGTCTAACAAGTCCTTAGCAGTACCCTTCCCGTCACCAGCATCCTTCACGAGGTAAAATATGAATGACACTAATAAAACCAATAAAGTAAAGAAATTTCTGATTTGATATAGGCAAGAGAGAAACCTTTATCGGCTTGTTGGGTTCAGTGAACTCAACATAAAAATCTGAATCATTATCCTTAACCCAATTATCACCGTGACGAAGAACAAATGGCATGCCAACAAAAATACTGTCCTCCATGTATAATTCGAACACTTGTATCTGCAGTATCACAATATGTAACATTGCAAATGGTTATTAAAATAATAATAGTAAGTAGACAATTCATTTTAGTTAAAAGTTTTTAAAAGGGAATCAGACCAACTTTCTATTGGCAAACCTTGTTACTAGCACCATCAACAGAGATTGTAGAAAACTGTGTTTCGGCAGCCTTATCCAAGGAAATGGAACCTACAGGTAACATATCTGCAGGTGGTACCTGCAATATGTACGTAATAAGTATAGGCCTATTGAAAAGATGGGAACTGTTAATATTCTATAGCTTATCAAACATTTAGATTGTGTTCCTAAAGCAGCTATCGCATATAACATTTGATTGACTATTTCTGTGATTGTTGCCTTTAGCAGAGATAAGCTTTTTCTAAAATCAAGTTAAAAATAAATTATTTACGATCTACAAATTTGCAGGAAAGACATAATTAATTAGCAACAATATCCATCAAAAATGAAATTATGGAGAAGATTGGCTACAAATATTTGATTCAATAATTCGCATCACAGCTAGAAGGATGACCACTTATTAAGGAACAAATTCCGATTGATTCGTCGAGAAGGATGACATCATTATTTCATCTTTATTTTTAAAGCCTCGTTTTATTAATTAGATAAATATGGAACTTGCCAGCCACTCCCGAGCTTTTTCTGACAATGCCCAGTGAAGAGTGAGCGGACCCTCCATGTCTGTTGCCACATGAACTCCGGTTTTACTTGAAGCATTTGTCACAAGCACCTAATAAGATAGCAAGTCTTTATAAGATAAAATATTAAAATTAAATTGTATTCCTTAACAGTAACACCAAAGAAACAAAGTGAATAAGTGATCTTACCAAAAGCTCTTTATCAGCAAGTCTATACGTCTTTTTGTTCAGAATATTAGTGTCACTTTGTTCTGCTACGGTTTTAGAGAAAATCTGTAGCGCAGACAAATCTTTTGGTTTTACGGAGATTTTTTCCTCCTCCGAGACTGGAATAGATTTCCTGAGAAGTTGCATTACATCCCTCTTTTTCCGGGTAATTCTTTCAGGAGTGCGGTAAATTTTTTTCTCCAACTTCTTTAGAACCTCTGTTTTAATCTCTCCTTTGCTAATTTTCTTTCGTACGTCATCAAGAGAATTACCCTTTTCAAGTTCCCTTTGCAACTCTTTTCTTGCTTCTTCAAATTCTTTCTGTTACAATGCAACAAGTCACTTAAAAGCACAAAACAAAGAAAACAAAAGGTAACAGATTAAAACATGTTCGGGAATGATAATTTCTAGTATGTGTCTAAACAGATATTTGGGGTATTTGAGCCAGCACTAATGACACTTAAGATTTTAATATAACTCGTACTATATTTGAAAAAGGTACAAGGACAATAGCAGAAATTTAAGATGGAACTTCAAAGAAAAATGCTGGAGTAAATTGACATTTTCGTCCCTGAGGTTTGGCCAGTTTTGCGACTTTTGTCCAAAGGTTTGTTTTTCCGCATCTGGATCCAAAAGGTTTGAAATCTTGCCATTTTCATTCGGCTTGTTAACTCCATCCATTTTTCTCCGTTAATTCGGGGGTATTTCCGTCTTTTCACCTACTTTGTTTTGAATACTTGCACATTATGCTAAATGCTTGTACATAAAGTGAAAAAGACCGAATTGCCCTTTGAGTTAACAAAAAAGACGAAAATACCCCTGACTTAACGGAGAAAAATGGATGGAGTTAACGAGCCGGATGCAAATGGCAAGATTTCAAACCTGTTAGATCCAGATGCGGAAAAACAAACCTTTGGACGAAAGTCGACAAACCTTAGGGACGAAAATGGCATTTTACTCAAAATGCTAATTACCAAAGTATCTGTCAAAACAGCACTGTTTAATCTTACACAACAATACTAACCTGAAAAATGTAAGTTTATGTGTGCGTTGTAAATTGCATTTTATCCTAATTCCAAACTAGCATTACTTTTGAACTTGTTCAAAAGCAAACCTTTTAACGACAATATGTTTAAGCTGCTCCACATAGATAATAGATCATACATATAGAAATACGTAAGTTGTAATAAACAACCAACCTTCTCTTGTTCAGGGGTATACGTTTGTTTCCCATTTCTCTCCCATCTCAAATATGCTTGAATTTGTACTAGGTCTTCCGGAACTCCAACATTTGAAACTGACTTCTCTCTTTTAGGAAACTTGACATAGAAGTTTTGACCATTATCTTTGTACCTACATTGGGTGGGTCCCATGAAAATAATGATGTAAAAGTTTAATTGAACTCCAAACCCAACAAACCTCAGACAGATAACGACTTACCATCTATCCTGTCTTTCATCTACTATTAGGAACTCTATAGCTTCAATTGCAGGATCATCAATCTCTACTTTCAGGAGGGAAACGGAACCAGACTATAAGAAAATAACAGATAGATGTCAATGATCATATCCAATCAGAACCAAATATCACCGAACATATAGTATTGTTTGTGTGTGTGTGTATACGGTAGGGATCCTAAGAGAAACACATGATAATTGAGAACCGTGAGAACGATTCTTGACCACACATTTTCTCTAAGCCAAAAAAATTTATTTATTTATTTATTAATTAATTACTATTGTATACTTTTAATCGCACGTTTTTTAAGAGTTTTTATTATACACTTGTGTATATTGTCAATTTTTAAATTATACATATGTATATATTATGAAACATATATGTAGGATACTTTTTTCAACTTTAAACACGTATTTTACACATATGTACACTTAGAAAAAAAAACATGTCCAGAACCATAATTTTCATT
The DNA here is from genome assembly GCA_030545235.1 of Helianthus tuberosus. NCBI lineage: Eukaryota > Viridiplantae > Streptophyta > Magnoliopsida > Asterales > Asteraceae > Helianthus > Helianthus tuberosus. The sequence continues at coordinate 65,486 of JARYGA010056550.1, read as the reverse complement.
TATGTACAATCATTTATACACATTTGTACATATATGTACATTATCAAACATAGATGTACAATACTTATAGGAATCATGTTCTAGTTTCTAGTCTAAATGTCATTTGTCTATTTTGGGAGGGGGTCAAGTGCAACTTATATTTCTATAAATAGGTATCAATAATCCTTAGGGAGGCTAGGAGAGTATTATTCAGTTTATTAGGCTCTAGCTTGGTTTAGAGAGAGGGCGTAGCCTGGGAACACTTCGGTGTTAGTCTATCGAGTCTGTAAGATCCGATTGCATCATCATCTTCTTCGTATCAATTTTGGTTTCCATTGTTATTAATCAGAATCGGATCCTATCATTGGTCCCACCTGCCGGATTCAATTTTAAACACGCATATAAATATATGTATAGTTAAAGATTGGCAATATACACAGGTGTATATATCCAAAAAAAAAAAAAATTTGCATTTTTGCTTAGGAAAAATGTGTGATCCAGAATGCTTCTCGCGTTTCTCAATCACCTTAGTGCTTCTCAGTTCTCACATGATCCTAACCCTATGTATACAAAACAATGGGAAAATGTATATGGAGTCCACTCATGTATCCAACTTTTTTTATTAAGGCCACTTGTATATTGAAACTACTTTACAGGCCATTCAAGGATGTATCAGGTTTTCTTTACACCAAAAACATGCCTAATTATGAAAATGCCTTTATAGATATCAAAAAGACAAAACTCCCTATAACAATCTATCAAAAGTAACGATTTGATGTAAACAAACTAAGATGTATTCATCATTTCACAAATTTCCAGTATGCTTTTTGTCAGACTTGATATAATGAAACCATATACACACTTACGTGGCATAAAAAGCAGTTTCAATATAAGGGTGGGTAGCCTTAATGAAAAATTGAGTACGTCTATAATTTAGTTGTAACCTACTTTCAAAAAGGGGGTTCTAAGAGCTTGGTCGTTGAATACTTTCGTCCCTTCAGGGCAGCGACTCGGAAGTACCCACTTCCTGGAAAATGACAAAATAATAAATTTGGGAAATATTACGGAAATATTAAAACAAATCCTACACAAAAGAAAATTAAGAACTACATTTACGTAAAACAACCTACTCGTTTCTATTGCGCGTACCACCCCAATGTAAATATAGATGGTCACTGCTATTAGTAATCTGGATCTCTAATAGGGCAACAGAAGATATTTTCACATCAACCTGTAAAATTAAGAAGAAATTCCTGTTTCAGTACACATGGAAATCTATGAAATCTAATATTCATTGAAACACTGAAATCTAACAAGTGTGCAGTCCAGTTATACATGTAACCACGTATAGTTGTTAATTTCTTATATGTAGATACCTGCATCTCAATATCTCCTTGCAGTTTGAACCTCCCTCCCAGCTGCTACACAGAAAAAAAACATTATCAAATCTGTTCATCTTAATTACTACTAATACGTCTTCGAGGAAAGTATTTCAAAATAATATTAGTTGTATATATAGTTTAAACAAAAAAAACTGCTCAATAGGAGTATAGGACAGTATAGGTAGCTTAGATTTCAGGAATCTCAGAGAACAATCCCGACAAAGAAGATCATAAAAAAAGATGATAATATATTATGAATGAAAACAAAATAAAAATAAAAACAAATATGATTCACATTAAGATCATAAAAAGATGATAAATATATTAGGGTATCCTTTTATGGGCTGAGTTTAAAAGATGTTGACTACTGGATTTTCTTCACCTCTAACATGACGCAGAAAAAGTCTCAATAGGTAATCAAAATGAGGATCTAGAGAACTTTAGAGGGTAAAAAAAAAACTAGCTTCTCTAAGGGTCTATTCCTTTAATATAACCTTTAAGGGTGTATGGAATTACTACAGCTGATCTGATAATTGTGTTTCTTAATAGCAAATAAGCACTTTCGAGTTTTTGAATGAAGAAAAGTGATTATGCTTATCCGTTTATATTTTAGGGTGAAATAAGTTGTTTTTAAATAAGCAGTGTGAGTTTGCTTATTTCAATCTGCTCATTCTTGTTGGATTCAAATTTAAAAGTTTACTCTTAAAGTGAAATGGATTGTTTTCAGTATGTTAATTATTTGATTCTGCTTATAAGCATAAGTTGCTTAAATAAGCAAACCCAAACACCCCTGAAGTAACTCTACTGGTGTACTGCAAGCAATCATAATCAAATCCTTTGACGATACAAAACATCCAAGTGTTATGAATGCACCTTTTTTTCTCAAATATCCTATGAACCTTTCCAGCTACAGAAGTACATTCCTTTACCAAATTCAGCTAGAAAACATCTTTGTGGATACGTTCAAGATTTCACTATTAGTACAAGGCCAGCCAATTCATATAAACTAGAATGCATGTATCCCTCTACATATACATACACAATTTCAAAAACAAAACTATTTGTATTTCTGTTTTAAATTACTTTACATAAATAACATATAACTAGGGGTGAGCACAGACTGAACCATACCCGAAAACCGAATTAACCGACGGCCTGTGTTTAAAAAAGCGCACTTTAAGCGTGAAGCGCTGAAGCGTTTGGAAAAGCGCTTTTTTGGTCTGAAGTGTTACAAAACGTGAAGCGTTTTGAAGCGAGCTTTAAGCGCGAAGCGATGATGGTTTGAAGCGACGCTTCAGCCCAATCAGGTCACATTTGGGCCATTTTTTAGGCCCAATAGTCTTTAAATAGGGTTTAAATGAGACCCTACTTCTTTACCCTAATAATCAGCCGCTGTCTTTTAACATATCAGCCGCTGTCTTCCTCTTTCTCCTTCTATTCTCTCTGCAACTTGATTTCTGTTTAGAAATCATAATGGCCTCAGGATCAAACAGCACTACTGCTGCCTCGGAAAAGTCCTTCTCATCTGGTGACCCGAGATGAATACGTACTTGATTATGATGATTATTGATTAAAGACTATTTTTATGTTTATGTTTTAAGTGTGTTTCGACTTTAATTTATGTTTTAACTATGCTTTTTATGTGTTAAGTGTGTTTTTTAATCATGTTTTTGTGTTTATTATTGATTAACAAGTAGAATAGGTCATATTGATGTGTACAATATTTTTTTTTTTTTATTTTGAGCGCTTCCGCCGCTTCGTATACGTGAAGCTCTCGCTTCGCGCTTGAAGCTTCGCTTAAAGCTTTTGGAACCAAAACGCTTCGGAGCGCCTCGCGCTTTTTTAAACCAAGCCGACGGCTTGGCTTTTGTATATTTGAAAACTGATTTTTTTCGGTTTGGTTTTGGTTATGCTTGTATTCATAACCGAAAATAACTGAACTGAACCAAAAACACTAGAAGTAAAACTTTTAATGTTTTTGGTTAAGAACTTTTTTGGATTTAAAACTTTATCCATTTTGTATTATTGTGGTGCCAGGTGACATGTGCCTACTGTTGTTTTTTAAATTTAATATGCTAGAGTTTTGGATGGTCCATATATTTCCACTTTATAAGATTAATTAACCATTACCGACACAAAAATCAATCAATCAAAACCGAAATAACTGAACGCTTATAAAACTCTAATAACCGAACCATGCTCACCCGTACATATAACAATGCCAAACAGTATAAATAACTACATGATTTTCAAAAACTGCTATATAAATATCTACCAATTTTCTTAACCTAACTAGCTAAATTATGATAAATCTATCCTTACACTAAAAGAACAATAAAGTACCTCAGAAGATGTATCCGTGGCTAGAACTGCTCGTGTAGATCCAGAAACCACACAACTTCTCCGAAAACTCGATTTCCGCACAGTCAATCTCTGACCAGAAAAGCCGTTAGATAACAATGACGGTGATGTTTTGATTTGATGCTTCAAAACCGTCGGCAGAAGCAAACCGTGCCCTATAGTATTACTCATATCTCGATTTCCTGTAATCGATCCAATATCACTGTCGAACAAACCCTAACAGAACGATGATCCAAAGTGAAATCGTTGAAATGTGACACATATACAAAGAAATTGCATTTGAAATTTAATGATCGGTGAATGCTTACCCTTTGATCGGGATTTTAGAGAGATGCAATGTTATGTGCATGTAAATATCTTCGGTGTAGGATTGGTTAAGTGTGGTGTGGGAACTTATGCCCAAAAGGCCAAAATATATATGAAATTGGTCATAATTTAAGTGTCTTATCTTTTGTGTCCTTTTATGACTTGTTGATAGTGATATAGATTGAGAGATAAAAATATCTAAGTCATGTATACATGTTATGTTTTGAGTAGCATTGACATCCCATCTAGGGGTGTAAACGAGCCGGCCTGAGCCTGACTAGGCTCGTGCTCGGTTCGTCATGTTTTTATGAAGCTCAAGCTTCAGCTCGACTCACGAGTTAAACCTAAGCTCGAGCTTGGCTCGACACGGCTCAAGTTATTTTGAGAATAACCTCAAACAAGCTAAAAGCTCGGCTCGAGCTCGCTTAAACAAGCCAAGGCTTGGCTTAAGCTCGTCCGGCCAACGTTATCATCATTATTATTTTTATTATATTATATATAAAAAAGGTAAAAATTTGTTTGATCTCGTTTAGGCGCGAGCCTAAACAAACTTTGTATTTCAAGCTCGAGTTCGGGCTCGTTAACTAAACGAGCTCTATTACAGGCTCGGGCTCATTAAAGCTCGGCTCGTTCGAGCTTTTGTTAGGGTATCGGATCAGAGTAGGCTGAAGCGGAACAAACACACACACACACTTGCAGAAAATAAAGAACACGAGAATTTAGGTGGTTCGGTCAAGGTGACCTACGTCCACGGGTTGCAACTAGGGTTTCACTTTTATTAGATGCTCACAACTGTTTACAGAATGACACAAACTACAATTACATCATATGTATTTATAGAACAATATTAGGGTTTCCTACTTGGTCACAAGTTAACTAAGTGGGCCTAATAACTAGGGCCGGCTAACCCTAATTAGGGTCGGCTACCCTAAAGCCTACGAACCCAACAATCTCCCACTCGGAGGCCTTGCATTGTCCACAAAGTGCATCCAAGAAACCCATCACCAGTAACTTCAGAAATCTTTACGTTCAAGTCTTCCACGCCTCCAGTTCCAAGAACAAGTTAAGACTTCAGTCACATCCAAGCCACCTAGTTGCAACCACACCTCTTATCAAGTACCTGAGAGACCAGTTGAAGCTCCCACAAGCTCCTACCCAACTGTCTTATCAAACCCATTCTCTATCTCAACCGGCTTGCACGATCCACCAGCTCCAGAGATACACCGAAAATTAATACCACTCTCCACATCTTCCAAACTATTTCCAGGAGAGCTTTTTTCTTCAGTTGGAATCTTCGTCTTCAAAACCCAACGGTTCTTTGTGATTGTATCCGGAACACGACCCGTGCTCCCACTATCACCAAATCCCCTGACTGGCTTAAACTTAGACCCCTGACCACATTCAACTGACATCCCCAAAGCACCAGGATTCAAGTTTGCAAATTGAACCCTCTTCTGCTTACTAGATTCAGTGAACCAGGCTTTATGTTGTACATGGACGGTACTCCCTCAGCAGGAATCTCAACTAGATACAACGATCCCCGTCTCCTCCTACAAGCAACAACAAGATTTACATCAATCACCTTCCACTTCCCACCACCAAACTTAACATCTAGTCCCTGTTTATCCAGTTGACTAACAGAAATAAGTTTCTTCGTTAAACCTAGAATTACCCTGACGTTCTTTAAGTTCCATGTAGTGCCCAGTGGAGTCTTTAGATTGACATCTCCCATACCCGTAACATTAAGAACATGACCGTTAGCTAATCGTACCTTTCCAAAGTTTCCTTTTTTTCAGATTCACCATCGTCTTTCTGCTGTGCATGGCGTGAAACGAAGAACCAGAATCCATAGCCCAAGAGTCTGTAGACTCTTCACAACAAACCAGTACGTCACCGTCAGATTCATCTGACACAACACTGTTTACATGCAGTTTATGATCCTCTTTCTTAGGATCAGGACACTCGTTTTTAACATGCCCCTTTTCACCACAATTCCAGCACCTTACATTCTTCCCAGCTTTAGACAAGCTTTTCCCATGGCTCCCACTGCTTCTGTTATTACCTCTTCTATCACACCCCAACCGATGGCGGAATCATCGGGGCGCGGCACTAGGTGAATCAAATTGCTCAAGAAAATCCATAACAACTAAATTGCGACAGTATTTATTACACTTGTTATCCCATACTAACAAATAATACAATCACATAAGTCATCACAGATTTCTTGTCCTCTCGAACAATATAAATCCGACAATATAGATTTTAAGTGAGTTTCTAGACTTCCTAGCTTGATTTGATGTAGACTGCGACTAAACCTGCAACATACGTTAAAATAATGCCAATACAAAAGTATTGGCGAGCATACAGGTTTGATATGTAATAATGTAATAGGTAAAAGCTGCGAATTTCCACATACATAAATGTAATACACGACATATATACTCACAAAACTGATATTACCAGCTAAGTCCTCGAGCTGCGATTGCGATTGCTAAACTAGGCCCCGTCGGGAGCAATAGTACTATACTAGTCATGGTGGGACGTCGCGAGTATAAGTCCTAGCACATATGTAACTAGCATCACGTATAACTATGCATGTAAGTCATTCGCAAGTGATAAGTAGTTTAAGCATTTGATGTAATTCGATTTGATAGCAACGTATGTTACACCCAAAAGTGCAAAAGCAAAAAGGGTTCAAGTATACTCACAGTCGGTGCTCAGCAAGCAGCAACTTGGTTGGATTGAAGGGAGCGCGTGTGAGATCAGCCTGGTTACAGATTGATAGCGTAAGCGTCGAACAGTGCGTTAAACGGTGGCGAGTGAACCAAGCGTCAAATGGTAATCCGATCAGATGGCAATCCAATTGGATGGCCATTCGATTGGATTGTCACCTCGTTTGGTGAAGATGTGTTTGTGTATGGTGGTTTGCCTTTTGAAGTTTTCGTTGTAGCCTTTTGAAAACAGAGAAGCATCTCTACCTTTCAGGTCGATCGATCGAACGGTCGGTCGATCGAACGGTCGGTCGATCTGGTGGCAACTCGATCGGGTGGCTGTTCGGTCGGACGGTGATCCGATTGGCAAGGCACTTTGGTTGATGATAAGCTCACAGCAGACTGGTCACTCGATCGGGTGGCAGTCCGATCGGGTGACAATCCGTTGAAACTAATGTGCATTGAAGATTTGTAAAACGTTTAAGTGTTGAGGATCCGAAAATCAGTCGATCCGATGGTCGTTCGATCGGACGGCAATCCGTTCATCGTTCAGATCTTTGAATATTTGAAAATTGTTTAAGTCTTGATTCCAAGTGCAATCCGATCGGTTTGCGGATCGATCGGGTGGCAGTCCGATCGAGTGGCTGTCCGATCGGGTGGTAATCCGATCGGATGGCCACCCGATCGAGTGGTCACTCGATCGGTGGTCTCCGGCGAATGGCGTTTCGATGTTTCGTTTTGTTCGTTAAGCGTCGCGATTGTTTGGTTACACATTTTCATACCCATATTCATATATTTATTATAATTAGTCACATAGGGTCGTATATACATATCCATATATCAAATCCTGCGATAATCGAGTTACGCGTGCCTGCGAGTGCGTTTTCTTGAGTATCGAGTTGCACTGCGACACATCACGGCTATCAAGGAGGGTAGAATTGGTCCTCACTTGACATCTTCGTGGTTGTCAGCAAGTGCAATGTGATGTGATAGCGATAAAGTATGCGTAATATGCGAAAATACTGCGAAATAGCGATGTATGCGATATAGCTACATTATGATCCGAATCTCTGGTGCTAGGCGTAACGAGTAGTAACAACGCACGAACGTGCGGGTTGCTACAGTCTCCCCTGCTTTAGGAAATTTCGTCCCGAAATTTATCCACCAGGAGGGTTGCGAGGATCGATGCGAGTGGGAGTAGCGATTAAGAGCGTCAGAAATAAACAAGCGATCGATTGAAACTTGACGAGCGAGAGCATTGCGATGACCAACGATGGCAGTGAGTAAGGCGATTCGTATAACAAAAGATGGCAACACACGAAAAGCGATCCAAAAAGTGTTTCGTACTCTTGAAAAGTTAATTAACTCGAAAAGGTTTGAAGAAGCTTGTTTATGAAAAATCTTCCCACAGTGCGGCGTTAACCTGTTTCGATGTTCACACCAGTGCTATGAATGGGGTTTTATTAGGTTACTAAAAGATTTTAGAGTGTTTAAAACTCGTTTTACGAAATCTTCTCGTCACGCGGCAGTAACTTGAGTCGCTTGTCACACCATCGTTACAGGATAATCTCGATTTGTACAAAGGTTTTGATCAAATTTTAGAAAAAGTTTTGTAAGAAAAGATCAGTTTAAAATTTGTGTAAACAAGGCCGTTTAATAATACCAAAAAATTAAATTTAAGGTCGGCCCCGCATGGCACCTTTCCACGAAAGTTTGACAATATGGTTAAAACACTTATGTATAGGAAGTACCAGCGGCGTATTCACCATGCTTTAGCCATATGGATTCCGTCTCGTGAGGCAGTGTCATACGTGTCGACATAGTACAGACAGATTTGCGATGACTCGATCCAAACGAGGAGGGGTTGGATCGAGTCTTGAGAGGCGAACCGAGTGATGAAGGCGTTTTCAAACTCAGTTTAGTGACATGAGCGAGTGCGATAGGCGGTAAGCGGGATGCGAAAGTTCGATAGCACAACACCAACATAGTAAGCGAAGACGACGGCGTTAAGCGTAAAGCGTAAAGCGACGAGCGATAGAGACAATCGTCGAGCGACGATCGTTGCGTTGCAAGCGATGGGAATATGCGCGATTGATGCGATTCGATTGGATTGATTAACACCACAAAATTTAACTAACATTAGACCCCACATGGCCTTTTTCCACGAAAGTTTGCTGATATGGCTAAAACACTTATATATAGGAAGTACCAGCGGCGTATCCACCATGCTTTAACCCTATCAGTTTCATTTCGTGAAGCGAGGTCATGTGTGCTAACATATCACAGATAACACAAATGACGGTAAGCGATAGCGATGGCGATTAAGCGATACACGATGAGCGATGGAGCAATACACAAGCGATAGGGCGATACCCACGATACACATAATAAGCGATTGAGCGAATACACAATAAGCGCTTGAGATTGCGAAAATACCCATAATAAGCGATAGCGATTGCGAGGTAGATTCTAGCGATAAAGCGATTGTGAGCGTGTTGACTTACAAAAAGTCTAGCGATTACACGCTTTGAGTTACGATTGAGATTATTACGCCTTGCGATGTAGTGTAGTGTGTCGAAAATAACCACAATAGTATAATAGGTCTACATTCCAACTCCACATGGCACTTTCTTCACAAAACTTCGATTAGCATGGCGAAACACCGTCATGTTTCAACCATACCCCATATGTTCCGTGAATAGGTGCGATTGCAAAAAGCAGGGAGCGAAAATCGATAATTCGAGAAATCAATAAAGCGTAAAGTTTTAAATTGTAAGCACATAAGTGTAAATAGGGTCCATAAAGCGTAAAATCGACGAGTCGTAGGCTAGAAAAATAGGTAGAGTGCCTCGGGTGTTTAGGCGTCGGCTACCCAAGGTAACCCAACTATACCCAACAAGTTCGTGCACGCGCGTTGCCCTAAAAGACTCATGCTTCCACTGGGATGCAGCTCATGGCATTCGTCTTCCTAGTCATTGCGTGGCTCGAGTTATCGTTATAGTCGAGTCCTTGGTGAGAGCTTTTTGAAAACCATTTCATAGAGAGTGGAACAGTTTATTAAGATACGGGTTTCACCCCTGACTTAATAACTTCGCTCCTGACTGTGGTTGTGCTCTTCGAATAAATTCGGGAGTTCCACTGGATTTTGAAATGGAGACTTTCGTTGAGATATGGATGTCACTCCTAGCTTAACAAAAGTTCTCGTGCTAGAAAAATGCGCTGAGTGAGCGATCTTATCGAGAGTTCTTGGTTTTCACGCCTGATCTCTACTGGATCACTCGGTTTCGTTATGCGAGTATTTTCGAAAACGTGTGCATTGTGTCAGCCTTAAGAAAGGCTAAGTAGTATTTCAACCTTAGGAAAGGCTAAGTAGTATTTCAACCTTAGGAAAGGCTTCTTCGCGTGAAATTGTAGTATGCGGTGTTCACGCGAAGTTGTAGTTTTTAATGGATTCGAACGAGAGTATCAAGTAGGCCCGTACAAATCCTACTGGACTCGCACGAGTCGGCCTGTTGCTACTTAGACTATAGACTAGGTCGTTTCTAAGACATTGACCCAGACTAGGTCAAGTCTGGACTAATTCCCTATAGTTATGGCTCTGATACCAATCTGTCACACCCCAACCGATGGCGGAATCATCGGGGCGTGGCACTAGGCGAATCAGATTGCTCAAGAAAATCCATAACAACTAAATTGCGACAGTATTTATTACACTTGTTATCCCATACTAACAAATAATACAATCACATAAGTCATCACAGATTTCTTGTCCTCTCGAACAATACAAATCCGACAACATAGATTTTAGACTTCCTAGCTTGATTTGATGTAGACTGCGACTAAACCTGCAACATACGCTAAAATAATGTCAATACAAAAGTATTGGCGAGCATACAGGTTTGATATGTAATAGTGTAATAGGTAAAAGCTGCGAATTTCCACATACATAAACGTAATACACGACATATATACTCACAAAACTGATATTACCAGCTAAGTCCTCGAGCTGCGATTGCGATTGCTAAACTAGGCCCCGTCGGGCGCAATAGTACTATACTAGTCATGGTGGGACGTCGCGAGTATAAATCCTAGCACATATGTAACTAGCATCACGTATAACTATGCACGTAAGTCATTCGCAAGTGATAAGTAGTTTAAGCATTTTATGTAATTCAAGTTGATAACAACGTATGTTACATCCAAAAGTGCAAAAGCAAAAAGGGTTCAAGTATACTCACAGTCGGTGCTCAGCAAGCAGCAACTTGGTTGGATTGAAGGGAGCACGTGTGAGATCAGCCTGGTTACAGATTGATAGCGTAAGCGTCGAACAATGCGTTAAACGGTGGCTAGTGAACCAAGCATCAAATGGTAATCCGATCGGATGGCAATCCAATCGGATGGCCAGTCGATCGGGTGGCAATCCATTCGGATGGGCATCCGATCGGATGGCCATTCGATTGGATTGTCACCTCGTTTGGTGAAGATGTGTTTGTGTATGGTGGTTTTCCTTTTGAAGTTTTCGTTGTAGCCTTTTGAAAACAGAGAAACATCTCTACCTTTCAGGTCGGTCGATCAGGTGGCAACTCGATTGGGTGGTTGTTTGATCGGACGGTGATCCGATTGGCAAGGCACTTTGGTTGATGATAAGCTCACAGCAGACTGGTCACTCGATCGGGTGGCAGTCCGATCGGGTGACAATCCGTTGAAACTGATGTGCAATGAAGATTTGTAAAACGTTTAAGTGTTGAGGATCCGAAAGTCAGCCGATCGGATGGTCGTTCGATCGGACAGCAACCCGATCGGACAACAATCCGTTAGTCGTTCAGATCTTTGAATGTTTGAAAATTGTTTAAGTCTTGATTCCAAGTGCAATCCGATCGGTTTGCGGATCGATCGGGTGGCAGTCCGATCGGGTGGTAATCCGATCGGATGGCCACCCGATCGGGTGGTCACTCGATCGGTGGTCTCCGGCGAATGGCGTTTAGATGTTTCGTTTTGTTCGTTAAGCGTCGCGATTGTTTGGTTACACATTTTCATACCCATATTCATATATTTATTATAATTAGTCACATAGGGTCGTATATACATATCCATATCTCAAATACTGCGATAATCGAGTTACGCGTGCCTGCGAGTGCTTTTTCTTGAGTATCGAGTTGCACTGCGACACATCACGGCTATCAAGGAGGGTAGAATTGGTCCTCACTTGACATCTTCGTGGTTGTCAGTAAGTGCAATGTGATGTGATAGCGATAAAGTATGCGTAATATGCGAAAATACTGCGAAATAGCGATGTATGCGATATAGCTACATTATGATCCGAATCTCTGGTGCTATGCGTAACGAGTGTAACGAGTAGTAACAACGCACGAACGTGCGGGTTGTTACATCTTCCCCTGCTAACACTGAACATACCAGAAGTAGATCCTCCACTAGAGTTCCTCTGGCGAACGTCTTCACCCAAAACACTATCCCGGACCCGATCAAACTTCAAATTTCCAGTTCCAGCAGTTTCGGTGACCGTGGTCATAAACCTGACCAACTATCAGGTAAGGAAGATAACAAAATGACAGCCTGAGTGTCATCATCCAACTTCATGCCCACAGTTGCTAACTTGGACAAAATTGAATTGACTTCGTTAATGTGATCAGCAACTGAACTGCCCTCGTTCATTCTCATATTAAACAGTTCCCTCATCAAGAACACCCTATTACCGGCAAACGGCTTCTCATACATATTTGACAGAGTTGTTAACATACCACGAGCAGTTGTTTCTTTCATGATATTAAATGCAACGCTCCTCGTCAATGCCAATGCCAATGTAATTTTACCTCTTGCCTTTTTGTCCTTTAAGTTCCAAATTGCTCCGGCAGCTTTATCCATTCCAGCAAGTTTTTATTCCAGTACCACATCCAAATCGTATTCACCAAGCAACGCCTCTATTTGCATTCTCCACCATGCAAAATCAGTACCGTTGAACTTCTCGATTCGGAACTTCCCGTCTTCAGCCATAAGAAACGAGAAAACCAGAAAAAATCACAAGGAACCAAGCAACCGAAACCCGAGCAACCTTCAATAAACCAGTAACCCAAAGTACTCGAACCGACGACTTCTCCTGCAAACCCGAGCGTAAAATCATCGAATAACCAGGGTTCAAGAACCGAAACCCTAATGGCCAAACAACCCAAAACCACCAGATCTGCAACATCTAACCCTACGGCGCAAACCCTTGACCTTACGAGCCGTAACCAGAGAATAGGTACGGGCCGTAAACAAGTCAACGGCGACGGCAGCAATAGCAGATCAAGATTTATCGTCCAGCTCTCTCCCTCTCCTGCGATAACCGTGTGAATCATATGTTTAAATGAACCCATGGCTCTGATACCACTTGTTAGGGTATCGGATCAGAGTAGGCTGAAGCGGAACAAACACACACACACACACACTTGCAGAAAATAAAGAACACGAGAATTTACGTGGTTCGAGCATCTGAGCTTGTTTACACCCCTAATCCCGTCCATCAATTTATGTGAGAGGATCCTTGACATTATAGATGGTGGTTATGATGGGTTGTGGGTGAAGGAAAAAGAAAATGTTAGTGTTCATTTGTAAATATGAACAAACACTATTCATCCCTATAAATTTTTAATATATTTAGAAAGTGGTTGTCACGAGAGTAGAGGGAAAAGGTAAGAATAAACATATAAAAATTTGTTATTTAATTGAAAAGGAGAAAAAAATGTAGTGATTTTTAGTGTAATTATAGAGATGAAGGTGGTGGATAGATTCGAATGCTCTTGTGTTATTAACATTCTAAACAATTTTGTAAACCATATACGTAAAAGGAATAGAATTCAGACTTTCACCAATAATATAACCGAATATAATGTTACTATGTTAGTTGTGTTTATGGGTATATTTGGCAAAAGTAGCTAGTGGCTGGAAGCTAGTGGCTGGTAGTTGTAGCTTTTTAGATATATTTATGTGTTTGGCAGAGTAACTGTAGCTTTTAATAAAATGTATAAAATGACAAAAATGGACATAACTAAAAAACATAATACCAAAAAATCATTGATGAAGGGGACTACCGAAGAAGAACGTATGGGAACAACAGCAAACGAAGATCGTGTATATATAATCAAAGAATTTGTTTAAAAGATAACTAAGAATTTGATTTTTCGTTATCTTTAGAAAAAAATAAAAAAGTTGGTGCATTAAAATTATCTTTATAGGTTAAATAGTCATTTTTTCCCCTAAAAGCTTGTAGCTCCTTCTAAACGCTTGTAGCTCCTTCTAAACGCTACTAGTAGGAGCGTTCAACCTATCATAAAAGTTTGAAGCACCTTCAACCAAACAAGATTTTTTATTGGTTATGAGTTTTTTCTTAAAAGCTTAAAGCTATAAGCTTCTAAAAGCTCTATGTCAAACATACCCTATATACCGGTAACACCCTAGACATTGAAAGGTAAAAACATGTTATATGGATACAAAAAAATTATGCCAAAATGATAAAAACATGAGATGATTTACAAGTAGAAAAGCATCCAAACTCAAAGTCATGATCAAGGCACGGAACATGAGGAAAAAAAACAAACGTCCATACCCTAACGTGATTGTGACTTGATTTAGTTTTCATTTGTTAAATATCGCAAAATTTCATGTACAAATATTTGTGAACGTTAAGATGTATGTTAGGGTGAACATTACACATTTACGAATGTGTAATGATATTAAAGTGAAATCGTTGAAATGTAACACATAAACGAATAAATTGCATTTGAATTTTAATGTATTAGATTTATTATGATCTGTGAATGCTTACCGTTTGATGAAATGTGCATGTAAATATCTTCGGGTGTAGGATTTAGTGGTGCACAAATCGGGTTTTTTTAAAAATCGGGTTTCGGGTAGGATCGGGTTCGGGTAGGATCGGGTTTTACAAAATCGGGTTTTTTTAAAAACCGGGTCGGGTCCGGGTCCGGGTCCGGGTTCTCTACCAAAAATGTATACCCTATATACCCGGGTTCGGGTAGGGTTCGGGTCGGGTTTTATAAAACCCGGGTATTATAATACCCTATTTCCGGGTTCGGGTCCGGTTCGGGTATTCATCGGGTAGGGTTCGGGTATGCATCGGGTTGGGAAAAAACCCGCACCGGGTATTAAAAAAACCCTACCGGAACTATGCTTATAAAATGTATCAAACATAACTCTCACACATAGACATCAAATCTATTGATAAACAGAGGCACAATTTATAAACAGAGACACAATTTATAGTTCTTCATATGGTTATTCTTGAACTTTATAAACAGAGGCATAATTTATTAAATACAAAAACTAATAATAATATTAAACAAACAAAGAAAATAGAAGGGCCAACATATATTGGCATATTTGTTTCCACTTGTAATGAAATATACTAAATAATTAAGTAGCGGTGGCAAATATCATTAGAAACCTAATAATTAAACAAGATTACATCAAATTGCATACATAATTTTGTTAAATCATAAGAACTAAAAGTCTTAATGCATACATAATTAAACAAGATTACACCAAAATCGGGTTTTTTTAAAAACCGGTTCCGGGTATTTATAAAACCGGGTTTCGGGTATAAACCGGGTATAAAAAAACCAGTTCCGGGTTCGGGTTTTAGATCAAATATGCATACCCGGTCCCTACCCTACGGGTAGGGTCGGGTTCGGGTTCGGGTATAAAAAACCCGGGTTTTAGAATACCCGGTTCCGGGTTTTTTTTTCGGGTCCGGGTCCGGGTTCGGGTTTTTTGTGCACCACTAGTAGGATTGGTTAAGTGTGGTGGCCGTGGGAACTTAAGCCCAAAAGCCCAAATACATACATTTCATTTCCTTTTTTTTAACGGCAAAGAATCTCATGTGTAAATTCCTATCAGCCCTGCTTGGGGCTATGTCCAAGGTCGACTCTTTGACCGCCATAAGACCCTGCCCCTCTGATGCGCGGGAACTGGATGAAATCCGTAAACCCTCGCCCCTCGTCAGGTTCAAACCCGATATTAAAGCCCCGATTCGTTCCTTCACCTAGATACCCTTGAAAATGGTCCGAACAAGAATCGAACCTAGGTCTCCACCAGAGAGGAAAACCATTTTAGACCCGGGGTATGGGGCGTTAGTTGGGGCGGGGGATGCCAGACATCGCTGGCTAAACCACACCGGGCCAGTGTTGGCCACGGCGGTCCCCGCTGGCCTGGCTTTGAAACCTGCCGTTGGGTGGGGGGAGGTAAGGTGGCTGGCTTGGATTGGTTGGTGATAGATAACCGTTTGGGCTAGCCTTTTGGTCTAGCCGTTGCGGATAGCAGTTTTGTTAAGTAAAAATCAAATTTTTAAAAAAATTTACAATTTTTTACCTATAAATATCCATCCCAAACTTCATTTTTCCCCCACCGAATAACAAATCTTCTTCAACCAAACCCACACCAAATAACAAATCTTCAACCAAACCCACAGCAAAAAACCGAACATGGTGCATTGAACAGAGGAGTAGGAAATCGCACTTATGACATCGATTGTCGATGCACAACGTACTCTACAACGTGGTCAAATTGCGTATTGGGGACGGGTGTTTCAGCAATACCAACAACACGTTGGAAACGCGTGTCACAATTTAAATGCGTGTCAACACAAGTGGCGTGAACTCAAATCGAAGTTGGATCGGTTTAAAGTTTGCTTCGACCGTGTCCCTGCGGGTGACCTGACCCACGACGATCAAGTGGAGATCGCGAAGATCGAGTATCGACACGATGGGAATTCGGATTTAAGTGGGTTCCCCACTTTAATATTTATCGAACTTTGTATTTTTTTTTCTTTTTTAGTATTTAGTAACTACTTTTTTAATTAATAATAAGTACGATTTTTTCAATTTTTTAGGATTTTATGTAATTTTTTTTAATTAATATAAGTTTATGTTTTATTATATAAATATCAACTATACCAAAAAAAATCTACATGTCACCCCACGCCGACCTGGTCACGCCGCTTCCACACCCCACTTTTTTTGGGGTAGTCTGATGGAGCCCACACTCACACTCGCCACGTGTCGAGCAATCAACTATCTAAAAAAATCCACATGTCATCCCACGCTGGCTTGACCACGCCGCTTACACACCCCACTTTTTTTTGGGTCGTCTAGTGAAGCCCACACTCACACTCGTCACGTGTCGAGCAATGCCTCCAACCCAAGCCCCGCACCCCGCGGTGTAACTAGTGTACCATCATCTAATCACTTAGGGCATGTTTGGCTAAGCTTTTTGAAACAACTTATTGACTTATTGGTTTTTTGAAAAGTTATAAGCTATAAAATGATGTTTGGCAATGAGGTTGTATGTGAGGGGAAAAGTGACTTTTCCAAAAAAAGTCACTCCATACTGACTTTTCCAAAAAGCCAATAAGTCAATTAGTTGTTTTCAAAAATCTTAGCCAAACATGCCCTTAGGCTAGAGGGTATGGTGTTCATCCTCCCTTGGAGGATGATCCGCCATGTAGGCGCCACATCATGATCCTCCCAAGGATGGTCCATCCCCCAAATTTAGTGGAAATGGGAGGATGATCCTAGATGATCCTACCCCACCACTTTTTTATTTTTTATTTTTTTAATCTTCCACTTTTTTAACATTTAACAAATAAATTAACAAAATATTTTCATTAATATTAAAAAACATTACATAAACTTAAATAAATTGATCGACACTTCCGTCCATACAATGCCTCAAACGGAGCGGCCTGGATGCTGGTGTAGTAACTGTTGTTATACGAAAATTCCACTAACGGGAGATGCTTTTCCCAGCCGTTACCAAAGTCGATTACACATGCCCTAAGCATATCTTCAAGGGTTTGGATGGTGCGTTCAGATTGCCCATCCGTCTGTGGATGATATGCCGTGCTCATGTCTAATCGAGAACCAAAGGACTTGTGCATAGCTTGCCACAATTCAGATGTAAAACGTGAGTCACGATCAGAAATGATGGAGGTTGGCACTCCGTGCCTTGATAACTACTTCCTTTAGGTAGATGTCTGCTAGAGTAGAGAACTTATCCGTTTCCTTGATAGCCAAGAAATGTGCAGACTTGGTCAGTCGATCCACGATCACCCAGATGGTATCATTTCCGCGTTGAGATCTAGGCAGGCCAGTAACGAAATCCATGGAAATTTGCTCCCACTTCCATTTCGGGATCTCTGGTTGTTGAAGTAGGTCTGATGGTTTCTGATATTCGGTCTTGACTCTCGCACAAGTCAAACATTTGCTCACATAGGTTGCTATGTGAGCTTTCTTACCAGGCCACCAGTATACAGTCTTTAGGTCGTGGTACATCTTATCCGAACCAGGATGTACTGAGTAACGAGACTTATGTGCTTCATCCATCACAAGCTCGCGTAAGTTTCCATAAAGTGGAACCCAGATGCGCCCTGTTACATAGTAGGCACCATCTTCCTTTTGTTCTAGCCGCTGCCTCGATCCTCGTAAGGACTCAGCCCTGGTGTTCTCTGTTTTCAACACTTCAACCTGGGCATCTCGTATCTGGGCGGGAAGGCTAGAGTGAATGGTAAGCTGTAACGCACGTACACGCTTAGGTATAGTGTCCTTTCGACTAAGAGCGTCGGCCACAACATTGGCTTTGCCCGGATGATACTTGATAGCGCATTCATAATCATTCAAGAGTTCGATCCATCGGCGTTGTCGCATGTTTAACTCCTTATGCTTAAAGATATGCTCGAGACTCCTGTGATCAGTGTAAATGGTGCGCTTGGTACCGTACAGGTAATGTCTCCATATCTTAAGCACGAAAACAACTGCTCCCAGCTCCAAGTCGTGCGTAGTGTAGTTCCTTTCGTGAACCTTAAGTTGGCGCGATGCGTAGGCAATAACCTTGTCACGTTGCATCAACACGCAACCAAGTCCTTGGATGGAAGCGTCACAATAGACCACAAAATCATCTGTGCCTTCGGGCAATGAGAGGATAGGCGCGCTACAAAGTCTATCTTTTAAGTGCTGGAATGCGGACTCCTGTGCATCACCTAACGATAGGTGACACCCTTCTGAGTCAGTGAAGTGAGAGGTTGCGCAATCTTGGAGAAATCCTTGATGAATCTTCTGTAGTATCCAGCCAAGCCCAAGAATTGGCGGATTTCTGTTGGTGTACGGGGTGCAGGCCAGTTCTTGATCGAGTCGACCTTGGATGGATCAACATGAATCCCATCCTTGTTTACTACGTGGCCTAGAAAGTGGACTTCGCGAAGCCAGAAGTCACATTTCGAAAACTTGGCATACAACTGCTCTTTTCGAAGAAGTTCCAGAATAAGCCTCAGATGTTTCTCGTGTTCCTCCTGACTCTTCGAATAGATCAGGATGTCGTCGATGAAAACTATGACAAACTTATCCAGGTAAGGTTTGCACACTCGGTTCATGAGATCCATGAAGACTGCAGGTGCATTCGTCAACCTGAAAGGCATAACCAGAAACTCGTAATGGCCGTAACGAGTTCTGAACGCTGTTTTGGAGACGTCCTCCTCTCGGACTCTCAGCTGATGGTATCCCGATCTCAAATCAATCTTAGAGTAATAACTCGACCCTTGCAACTGGTCGAATAAGTCATCAATGCGTGGAAGAGGATAACGATTCTTCACGGTCACCTTGTTGAGTTCGCGGTAGTCAATACACATTCTGAAGGTACCGTCCTTCTTCTTTACGAATAACACTGGAGCTCCCTATGGCGAAGAGCTAGGATGCATGAAACCCTTTTCCAAGAGTTCTTGTAATTGCGTGGATAGTTCTTCGAGTTCTGATGGAGCAAGTCGATAAGGTGCTCGAGCTATGGGCGCTGCTCCAGGAGCTAGCTCGATTTGAAACTCAACTTGACGATGAGGCGGGAGACCAGGTAATTCCTTAGGAAATACCTCGGGAAAGTCACGTACAATAGGAATGTCTTTAATTCTCTTTTCTTCCATTGAGGTGTCAATAACGAGTGCTAGAATGGCAGTGTGGCCCTTTCGCAAACACTTCTGGGCCTTAAGGAAAGAGATAATGCCTACGACAGCACCACTCTTGTCGCCATAAATCATGAGAGGTTCTTCACCAGAACGAGGGATGCGGACGATTTTCTCTTTGCAAATAATCTCTGCTTGATGATGAGATAGCCAATCCAT
Organism: Helianthus tuberosus; assembly: GCA_030545235.1. Taxonomy (NCBI): domain Eukaryota; kingdom Viridiplantae; phylum Streptophyta; class Magnoliopsida; order Asterales; family Asteraceae; genus Helianthus; species Helianthus tuberosus. The sequence goes on along the minus strand of JARYGA010056550.1, from coordinate 45,573 downwards.
CCCAATAACGACGTCGAAACTACCAAGTGTGATAGGAATAAGATCGATAGAGAAAGTCTGACTAGCTAAGACGAGGTTACAACCCTTAACCATGTGCGTGGCCTCGAGACTTTTACCGTTTGCTAGCTCTACCGTGTGTTTGGTGGTCAAAAGTGAGTTCACATTTGGAATGTAATAACGAGTCAACAACAAAGTTGAGTGAGTTCACGTTTGGTTGTTTAGTTTTAAGTTGTTTCTGAAAAACGTGGTTTGACTTTCGTTGGCTTATTTGCCTTGGGGGTTACCCCGTAGTTGAAAGTATGTTTAACCAGTTCCTTTTAATTACCCAAACCATATCCATAATCAGTGGGGGCTTCCCCATGTGAACCACTAGACGGTATGATATCGACTACTACGAACGATAGTTGTGCCCTACATCAGTGTCTATCATCACTGACAGTTTGCCATAGTCCATTAGTACACGCCCGTTCGGACGACACGGTGTGAGGTTTGTTAAACCTAATAGCGCTATTAACTAATGACCCGCTCTCCATTGGCCTCGGCGATTAAGTCGATATATAATGAGTGACTTAATGATAGAGTTTTGTCTAGTAAGTTTTAAGGGTGTTGTCCTACCCAAGGAGGACGAACGTACGTATTCTACCCAAAGGAGAATACGCAGAATTTATTATTGGCATCCTACCTATGGAGGATGGCCGTACATATCCTACCCAAGGAGGATATGTAGATCCCGTTTTAATTTCTTTAACCCATTCCCAACCACCGGGAATCCCATGCCTTAGAAAGTGTGTGAACTCACCTTGGTTTGCTCGGTTAGATTCTCAAATATAGCTAACAGTCAAGGTCGGTCAATCACGTCCTAATATGATTACCAATTAGTCATTTAGTGGTTTTCAAATAGAGCACAAAGTTCCTACACGTATCTATCACATAACATGCATTCACTTTAATAGTTCACGCTCATATAAACATTTCACCTATGGCTACTCAAGAACAAGCATACGATATTGCACATATTACTTTCATTGACATATAACATGTTAGATCATCCTCAGATAACATACTCGACATTTAGACACGCAAATTACTACTTATGTCGTTTCAGCTTTAATATTCAAAACCGGGTTGTTTTCAGACATTTTAATAAAATAGTTAACTTATTCCAAAAATTCCCAAATTTTTAAAGAATGTCTTAAACGATCCAAATATTATTGTGTAAAAATATCGGGGTCCAGTTCATTACCAATATTTTATAAAAAATCATTTTCCGGACTGAAATCAGATTTATCTTTTTCTGACTGCAGTCCACGGAATAATTTATTTAAAATTCATCGAGAGTCCGATTTTTGAAATTCCAGTGAGAGAATTACAAATACATCGGTGGTCATCTTCAGTACAAATATCATGATCTAACTCTACACAAAATTCAAGTTATGATGGAAAACAGAACGCATATTTTCAGCAGTAAAAATGCAGCTCTAGCTGCTGTTACAAAACAACACTTTAAAAATAGTAAACGAAGTCCAAAAATTATGATTCCAGTGCCATTAGAACCGTATTTCATAATACATAAATCTAGACTTCAGAAAATACATTTTTCGTTTTATTAAGGTCCTGTTACAGCCAACTGAAGTTGGCTATAATCACCAATCAGACTCCTGTTTTCAACTTTTCGCTTTCTAACTCGTGTTCGATTGATTCCGTTAACATGTTTAGTGATCATAACAACATCAAACATCAATATTAACAAGCAAATCATCAGATAATCAACAAGAATCAAAACAACTTCATATTCACATTATTTCTTCATGTTTAAAGCTTATGTTTAAGTTTTAACTTTATGTTCTTTAGTGTTCTTGAAGTTCTTCACATATACCATCATGTTTCATACTTTAACCACCTCCATAGAATGTGAAATGAGTAGATCTAAGAGACTTACCACTAGCTTAAAGCTAGGAGAGTTCAAGTGAGGAAATGTGGTGGATAAAAGGAGATGAGAGTGGTCCTTCAACTTCCGAACGCACTGAGCTTCGTTGTATGCCTTCTAACACCTATGGATGCTTGTGGAATGTATGAGAAATGAGTTGAAGGTGGTGGTATGGTGATGGTTGTTGGCTGCCGAACACAAGGGAAGGGAAGAGGGAAAAGTGTGTTGAAGTTGAGTTGTGAAATGAAGAGATCCATAACCTATGTGCTTATTTATAATCCAATCTCACCATTAACCAACATGTAATGTGCTTCTAATTGTCCAACATCTACAAATAAAATAATGGAAAGAATTGTGGGGGTGTCCCCACCCCATATAACCGGTTCGAAGAAGGGGGGTATGGGGTTGGGTCCTAATGATCTAGTTACAATTTAGTTAGTTTTTAAAGGTTAAGTTAGTGGATTAAGATGTGTTATTATTTATAAAGTGTGTTAGGGTGTTCGGGGACCCTAACTAGCTCAGAAAAGTGAAAACAGTGTGTTTGGCAATATTTTTGTGTTTCGGGTAAAGTCCGGTTGTTCGGTTCGGTGTTGTTCCGTTAAAGTGCTTAATTAATCCGTAAAGTGTCTTTTATATATATTTTTGTAACATTTTTAATTCCTAACACTTAGGAAAGCATACAAGACTATTTAGTACCTTTTCTGCATACTACTACTAGTATGTTAATAAGCACACGTAAGTATAACACAGTAATCAGAAAGCAGATAAATGATTCAGCACAGTCATCAAGCACTTTAATTATCATTAATAAATTGTACGGATACATGGAATTATGAGGGTTGTCACAGTTTCTCACCCACCACTTGCTTGCCTTTTCTTCGTTTGCCTTTTTGCGGTTGGGTCTCGGGAACAACTTCCACATCCTCGTCGGGTTCGGATCGTTCGGGTTGCGTTGAGTTCGGTTGGGGTTGCACGGATTGTGTCGGGTTCGGTTGGAGATTTAAACCACCCCGCATCCTCAATTGTTGAAGGGCTTGACTTTGAGATAACTGAGAGAATTGGTTTGGTGAGTGTTGGAATGCGGCAAAGGCGTTTGACGAATATTGAGAGAATTGGTTCGGTTCGATCGTCGGATAATATCCCGAAACCGAGAAAACATTCGGTTGGGTCGGGTTGTTGAAGGGATCCATGGTAGAATATAAGTTTATAAAAGTGGAAGATGTTTTATAAAAAATAAGGGAGATAGATGAGTTTGGTAGATGAAAAGTGGGAAAAATGGTGTAAAAATGGGGGATTTATATAGTTTTAGGAGAGATTTGGGTATATTTTTGAAATTTGACCGTTTGTAATATATGGAAATTGGAATTTTTTTTATTTTTAATCGGTCAAAATGCCTCAAAAGGTGGGTTTTTTTGTCTTCACATGGGCCGGCTCCAACGTCCTACGCTCGACACTGAAGACGGGGGGGGGGGGGCATGGTGTGCGGACCGTCGCCGGTCCTTGACGGAGGGGAGACGTCCCCCATACCGCATAGCCTTAGGCTATAGGGTGTGGTTGGAGCCCCTTGGGGCTTTATCAGGCCAACTAGGATCCACGTCAGCGCCATGTCAGCTGTCACACCCCAACCGATGGCGGAAACATCGGGGCATGTCACTGAGCGAAACAGATTGTCCAGAAGTTTCCATAACAACTATATTTACCAAATATTTAAATCAACACGTCCCATACCATGTCATAAATGATAATACAATTATTACAGAAAAGATCTAGTCAAATTGTTCTGTTCCGACAACTCAGATTTTTATTACAGACAATTGTTTATTGTTGACCTAGGTCTTTCCTAGCCTCGATTTCACAGCACAGAAAGCAAATAAGCATCCTAAGCACCTGTCACATATGTTAAAGTAAAAGTCAATACACATAGTGTAAAGGTGAGAATACAAGTTTGATAATATCATATAGAGTTCGAAAGCGTTACGCATAACCATCACGTACACAGAGTGAAAAGAGGCATGTTAGTTATCGACATGAACCTATCGATACCAATGACTGCGGGTTGACTGCCCAAGGTAGTTTGCGATACATACTCACCACTGTGAGCCATGTAGGTAATTGTCCTTAACAACCCCCGAGTGAACGGGTGCTGAGTCCAAACTAATAGTACTATCGTTGCTAAGGCAGGTAGACATCATTCCATGTGTAAGCATAACAAACAAGCATTCATTAAGTCACGTATACACGCGATAACGATTAGCGTCTAAAGTATTGCGTAGTGTGTTCGATGTGATATTGTATAAGTAACGTATGTAACACCCAAAAGTGCATAAAGCAAAAAGGGATCGAGTATACTCACAACGATTGATGGATTGAAGGGAGCGCTAGAGAGTAGGGTTAGCCTGAACAGATTGAATGCCATAACGATAAGCGTTGCATAAAACAGAACAAGTGATAGTTGGGTCGATCAGCAGTTTGATCGGGTGGTAGTCCGATCGGACGGCCGATCGTGCGGGTGACAGTCCGTTCGGACGGTCGTCCGGTCGGAAGACCGTTCGAGTGGATTGTTTCTTCCTTTGAGAAGGATGTGTTTGTGTATGATGGCTTGACTTTTGAAGTTTTCGTTGTAGCATTTTGAAAGCATAGAAGTATCTCTACCTTTCAGGTCGATCGACCGAACGGTCGTTCGATCGGACGACAACCCGATTGGTTGGACACTTCAGCGAGAACAAGTTCACAGCAGGTTGTCACTCGATCGGACGGTTGTTCGATCGGGTGGCATCTTTTGTGCATTGGACATGTTGAAAATTGTTTAAGTGTGGAAGTTCAAATGTCTCATGATTCGAATGGCAATTCGATCGGATGGTAGTCCGATCGGACAACAATTCGTTCAACATTCAGACTTCAAAGGTTGGCAAAAATGGTTAAGTGTGGGACCAAGGTGTAGGTCGTTCGGATTGGCCAGTCGTTCGGATTGGCTGTTCGATCGGACAGCAGTCCGATCGGACGGCACTCCGTCCTGGTCGACCTGTTCGTCTTACACTTGGTTGTTCTGATTGTTTGTCATTTTATCGAGATATGTTGATATCGTGCTAACCAACAGAACCCCATCCTAAGCTCTAGTGACCCGATTGAACAGGAACCACCCAAGTTCAGTCAGTCCACCGGTTCAAGAAGGTTGTTCTTGGTTAGCCCGGAATCGATAATCTCGTGGATAGAATACGGATCTTGAACCAACGCAACCACAAGAATGAGTAGTAAGTCGGCACAAGCTTCGATTCTATCGGTTTTGAATGCATTGAGTGTAAAAGAGTTGAAAGAAAGTTGGAAAACCATCTTTCAATCCTTTTTCTTATGAATATGTTTAGATCTATGAAAGATCTTTGTTTGTTTATGTGGAAATCGGTTAGATCTAAGTTGTTCTTGGTGGATTGAGGCCAAAACATGAAATTCTTCAAGAACACATGATGACGTCATCCTAGAACACCTCGAATCTTTATGATTTCCCTGTTAAAAGCTAAGATTTAAAAGATAGAAAGGTGTAGGAGTGCGTGTAGATTAAGGAAGTACAAGATTTAGGACGAGATCTTACCGGAATTGCGAGAAATCGAAGGAAAAAGTGAGCAAGAGCACTAGTCGGACGTCAGTTGACAAAAGTAGAAAGAATGAAAGTGACAAGGGTTATTTATATGGTTACCCAAAGTGGAAAGGGGCTGGTCGATCGGTTGGGCAGCCCGATCGAACAGCTTGTCCGATCGGACGGCAGTCCGGTCGAACGGCTGGTCGCCTGGTCGATCAGTCACCTCGTTCGAGTGTTCGGTGCGACGAGTTTTGCCGTTTCGATTGCGATTGCGAGCGTTTTGATGCGATAGAGTTTCCTAGTCAAATTACTTTTAATCCCAACTACTATATCAACATACAAGCATCCTTACTTCGTATTCGTTTAGCATTTGCGATTCGATTGCGATTGAGTTATATTGCGTTTCGATTGATTTCTACACATCACATAAATAAACATGCACAAGTAACACATAAGGCACACACACACGTATAACAATAACCAAAATGCGTAATTCGAGTTGCGAGTGCGATTGCGATAGCGATAAAGCGATTAATCAAGCGATAAATAGCGAATACTATGCGATTATTAATAGATACTCCACATAATACAACTAAAGCAAAAACAAAATAGACTAATTACAAGTCAAAGAAGTCAAAACAGGAATTGAGCAAGGGGAGACAGATCGCAATTAGCAATCTTTTCTTCCTTTGACTTCAATCTTGACTTTGACTTTCGAAACACGGGGTGTTACATCAGCATTGGGGCTTTATCATGCCCCCCTTTAATTTGGAGGGTGTGGATGGAGCCCCCCGTCATGATTAACTAATTATTTATTTATTTAAATATTTATTTTTTTAAATTAAATGGCAATTTTAATAACTAGAAAAAAAAACATAATTTCATTAAAAAAAACACTACAAAGTCATAAAAAACATAAGATACTAGAAAAAAAAGACAACATACTAGAAATAAAAAACTACATATATTTGGCCCGAATTTGTGCCTTACGAGCCTCCAAAATAACTCGGTCCTCCTCTGGTAGTTGTGACACATCCCTTAAGAGAAAGTCCATGTCTCTTTGGATTTGTTTCTTCATTATCATTTGTTGGTCTTTTTCCCTAATGGAGATTATTTGCTTGAGACCTGCCTCGAACTCGCTTGTCTTTGACGGGTCATCTGATGTGGTAGACTTTCCACGTGCTTTGGCCTTACTTTTATCCCTACCAATTGGACGAGGCAGCTCTTGTGGTTCTTCAAACTCGTCAGCATACTCGTTTAGATTAATTACTGTACGAGCATCAGACCCAGATGGTTCGCTGGTGGATGTCGATTTGGACCATTTGGATCTAGGGCGGGTTGGGTCGAACGGTGGCACAAGATGCCACTTTGGAGATTTGCGAAGAAGCTCCCATGTGGTTACCAACGTAAACATATGCCCATGGTGCATTCTATAGTCGTTGTGGGCTTGTGTCATGACATCGACGTCGCTCGCACCACTTTTCCTTCGAGTATTATTGACGAGATTATTATATATGTTGTTGAAGTTGCTAACCTTCGTCCTCATAGCACCCCACTTTCCCGAAAAAGAGTCGGCGGTTCGATACACGCCATGACCCATTGCGGCGAAAAACTTCTCGCGTATACGACCCCAAAATACCTTTATGTCTTGGTCGTCTCCTATAAAAAAATTATTTACAAAAGCATAAAAAATATTATTTACAAAAGCATAAAAAATATTTAACAACAATCTCGTCCTCCGACACGTCGAGCCATGCTTTTGCCAACTCGAACTCTTCCTTAGGCGACCAAAATCCTACCTTCTTAGGGGCACGTTTTTCGGTCTCATCCTTCTTTTTATGACTTCTTTTTTTTATAGAAGAGGATTCGACTTGGGTTTCGGGAACGTATTCGGTTTCACTTGTGTCTTGGGTATCAGGTATGTTTTGGGGCATGTTTGAGGGAAAAAATGGGGGTTGAGAATAATACCCGAAATATGGGGGCATCGGTTGAGTGGTGGGATGAGGAGAAGTAGGGGTGGTTGGTGGCATTGGATAATATCCAACCTCACCTGTACGCGGGTCTCGGCGATAGCGGTTCTCTTGCTCGTTGTTTTGCATATGTTGCAAAAACGGATTGGTCCGGTCCCATGGTGATGAAACAATGGTTAACCGGGTGGGGTTAACTCACTGGTCTCGTCAAGAGGGTTAATCCCCTCTTTCCGAGGATCGTTGACTGGACCGTCCGGTGGTGGGTTTCCTGCACAAGGAAACAAGCCGTGACTCGTAACAAGGAGGATGGGGTGGGGGGTGCTCCTTGTTACCACTCTCCGGCGTGAGAATCAGTAATTTGCTTGGGAAGCAAAGTGTGATAGTAGTAGTAGTGAGAGAGTTGAGAAGTGATATCTCAAACCTGGTTTGGGATGGGTATTTATAGCCGAGGAGTGAAGGAGGGTAGTTGAGTAACTAGTCTGACATCGCACAGTCTTTTGCAGGTGTGTCAGACCTATCAGTCATGGTGGTGATGCCACGTCCTGTTGTGGTGTCAGACTGTTGCATACGTGTAGGCTAGTAGGCGACTGTTCTCAGTGCCACTTGCACTGAGTGTCAGACCCACTTGCCTTGTAGGCAGGATGCGGTGCCAGGCCGTATCACTGTTTGCGTTCACTTATGTTGTTCCCGCGTTCTTTGTTCTATCCAGGATGTATACGGGATGCGGTGTCATGCCGCATCGCCGCTTAGTGACTGTTATTGTTGTCCAGATCCCTTGTCGTGACGAAAATGTTCATAGGATGCGGTGCCAGGCCGCATCGCTATGCGTAACATCTGTTTTCGTACTTAAGGTAAGTCTTCTCATCACTGGACAGATTGTACCGCTGTGTTCGCGCGTGCCCGCACGGACACAGGTAAGTTTATTGCTGGTGGGGGTTTCTGATGAGGGTAATGGTCATTCGCGATCATGCTGACGCGAGATCTGGGACCATACCCCTTCACATGGGTTGTTAGGGTTGTTGGGAAACATTGTTGAGAATTTTTTAAAAATATGAAGGGAATGGTATAAAAAGTGAGGGAGAAAGTGAGAGAAATGAGATGAAAATGATAAAGAATTGTGGGTATTTATAGCGTTAATTTGTAAAAAAAAATGGAAAGTAATTTTTTTTTAAATTATGACCGTTTTTAACGGTCAATATATTAAATGCTCCTCGGTCCACGCGACTAATGCCCGTTATCATCTTGGCGAGCCATCAATGGCACACCGCCATAGCGCCCATGGTGTGGTCCGATAGCGTCTTGGGGCGCTATAGATGCCCAGTTGGCTTGGGTGGCGTCCCCACACCCTCCAGCCTTACACTATGTTCCCGAGTCTTATTTAACAGGGAGAGGAAAAGAAAAATTTTCTCTCCTAATCTCTCTAATTAGGAAAAGAAAAATTTTCTCTCCTAATCTCTCTAATTTGGGAGGATGAATGTATGGTCATATTTGGTCGTATTTTCTTCCCTTTTCCCTCTCATGAAACTCGAGAACATAATTTTTCATATTTTCATCTCTTTTCCCTTCTCTCTCCCTGTTAAATGAGACTCGGGAACAAAGTGTTAGTATAAAAACAAAAACTCGTGACACGTATGTTTGACGGATGAGGCGATGACTTTGATGAAAAGTATCAACAACCTCCATTTCACACACACCCACACCTGCAAGTAAATTGAAATTGATAAGTGTAGTGAGAGGATGACGAGTAGCGGTGAGAAGAAGTTGCAGCTGTATTCCTATCACAGGAGCTCCTGCTCTTTCCGTGTTCGCATCGCTTTAAACTTGAAAGGTTTCCATTTCTCTGCCTTTTCTCCATTGATGCTTGCTATTAATCATTACATTCTAATTCTATTATTCATCGTAACTAACTAACTAACTAACTAACAGGATTTGATTACGAGTACAAGCCGGTTAATCTGCTTAAAGGAGAACAAAAAACCCCAGGTAACCCCTAATTGATGATCATATTAATTACTTGCATGCTCAATTAACAGATATCCAAAGCCCTAACCTAATTGATGATGATTTCTTCATTTTCCCCAAACTTGTATTGGATTGCATGCTCAATTAAGAGAAAATAGATTATGTGAACTTAATAATACCTTTTTTTCGATTGGATTTAGAGTTTCTAAAGGTGAATCCTATTGGATATGTGCCTGCATTGGTGGATGGTGACTTAGTCATTGCTGACTCTTTTGCAATCATCATGGTGGGTTATTCATTTACCTTTTTTCTTCTGAAATGATATGGTGTTTACTGCTTTTTTCCATCATGTTCTTATATACAGTACCTTGAAGAGAAGTATCCTCAGCATCCTTTGCTGCCTCGAGACCTTGCGAAAAAGGCAATCAATTACCAGGTCAACTCATTTCGCCTTTTTTGTATTTTCATTCTACAGCTATGCAATATTCGATGACAACATCATATAGTTTTGAGATAACTTCTCAATATACTTCTTTAGGCCTTTCTAACTGTCCCATATAGACCATAGTGCATTTTAAGGTCAAGCTCTTGGTTTCCTATTAAAAAAAGCAGCTAGGAAATAAATTCGTGTATCTTCCATGTTTATTAGTAATATATTGGTAGTCAAGTTGACACTGTAAGGAGCTTAATATAATGAGCCAGGAAAAAGTATCACTTATGGGAATACATATATACAACAACAACAACCATACCCAGTAAATCCCACAAATAGCAAAGCCACTTATAGGGTCTGGGGAGGGTAGGATGTAGACAGAACTTGCTCCCTAGGGATAGAGAGGCTGCTTCCAGAAGAGACCCTCGGCTCCATATATATGGGAATACATATATATACTTTACAATTAAGACTGGTTGCATTGCATGTTACTTGCTGATGTGACAATGTTAAATTACATTTTTGTTGTTACTTGTGTCACTAGGTAATCTTTGGCGTACATCAGTATCGTATTTTGTTGCTTATGTGCCCCTGGTTAAGGTTCCCGTTCCTTGTGTCATGTTTCTGTAACTAACAGTCTTCTCCTTTTATATATGTAGGCTGCAAATATTGTTTCTGCAAGCATACAACCTCTTCAAAATCTAGATGTTTTGGTTAGTAATGTGGATTTACAAAAATACTCATAGAAATTACTTTCACAATTTTACATATTGTTTATCAAACCAACTCGCAGAACTACATTGAGGAAAAAGTTGGTCCTGAAGCAAAGATGCCATGGGTACAAAAGCATATTGGTAAAGGATTTGCAGGTATGCTTCAACATGAATTTGTGGTGACACTTATCAGAAAACTAAATCTAAAGAACACATAAGAAAGAACCATGAAAACTAAGGCTTACTTTGCAGCACTCGAGAAATTACTACAAAATCATGCTGGAAAATACGCCACAGGGGATGATCTTTTCCTGGTATTGTTTTTTTCTTATTCATTTTCTCTTAAATGTTTGATCTTTACTAATTCAAACTTTAGATTTGGTCTAGAATCCCAACCAATTGTTGTCCATCATTTATAAAATTTAATCTAAATATGAATTAGTTATAATTATGCCCACTTGATAAGTAATTGCAAACATCTTAGTTTATGCATGTGAAGTGTAGACAGGAGCAAGTTTTTAAAATTTCCAAGTTTTGCAGGCTGATTTGTTTCTGGCACCACAAATCCATGGTGCAATAAAGAGGTTCAACTTTGACATGGTAGGGTCTTGCTTCTACATGCCTTGAGAATTTAACATATTTCTAATTTTGTTTCACGAAATCATAAATTGATTATATGTATCGGTTGGCCCAGACACCGTACCCTCTTCTCGGTAGGTTGCATGAGGCATATATGCAGGTACCTGCTATCCAAGATGCCTTGCCTGAGAATCAACCAGACTACCCTTCTACTTGAAGATAATAATAATTCAGGTATTTTAGTTTCTGAACGGATAATCTTATTATTGTGATTTCAAGTTGCGGTTGTTAGTTTTTTGATTGGTTGAAACTTTAATCTGATTATTTATAGGCCAAATAAACTGTATCGGGTAATATGATTCATACACCTAATCTAAACCATAGTTGTCACTTGTCAAAGGCGCAAGGTGCCCTCAAGGCGCAAAGGGTGAGCCTAGGGCCTCAATGCAAGGCGCTTAAAAAGCGAGTCGTTTAGTATAAAAATACCACTTTTAGGGATTTTAGACAATTTTTAGGCTTCTTTAGGGCTAGTTTAAGTTGTTTTAGGTTGTTTCTAGGCTTGTTTAGGGTTCTTATAATTGTTTCAAACATGTTTAAACATGTTCAAACGATTTTTGACCGGAATTTCGTTGGAACTTGGCCTGAAAATGCGCCTGAGGGCCTTAAAGTGGGGCTTTTGAAGCAAAGCGAGAAGGCTGGGATGGGCCTGAAAAGTGGGCCTGGGTGTGAGCCTTGACAACAGAGATCTAAACTATATATTTTTAACCTGAAAATATACCTTTACTCTCGCTTTGACAAAATTGTTCTTTTGTCCATTTTATCTAGTTGGTTCCCAAAATAATCCAAGTCCTGCCAAACACTCAAGCCTCTACTCATTTTATTATTGCAACTTCCATTTTTATAAACCACACATCCAAACAACCCATAGTACATGGGTGACAAATTTCTGACATGACCCAAAATATACATGTGTTTAGGGATGGCATGCTTAATGAATGTGTCATGTTCGGGTTGTACTAAGATTAAGCTTAAAATGGATTTAAAAATATATATAACTTATGTATTTAACCCGTTTATGCTTACATGTTATCGACAGAAGATCTTTTCATAAGTTGTCACTTTCTATCTGCAGTTGTGTGAATCATGTGCAAGATGAGTTATAGTTGAAAGAGAATGGTTCATACTTGGATGTATGAACCCTGCTCAAGTGTATGTATACGATCAATAATGAATGTGAATGTTTATGTATGATGGTTTATGGAGGAAAGGTTACTCACTTTTATTCCATAGTTACTATTTCATTGGAACGGTATTGTGTATGTCAAATATTTGACTAGCAATAGTAACTTCTTTTCGCCTCAACACGAGATAGATAAAAACATGTATAAAAGATATAAATTTTTTTATTCCCAAACGGATTTGAGATGTGACAAAAAACGTAGCTATTTATAATTATAGCAGTAGTGATATTGAGAAAAAACGAACATGTTAATTTCCTTAACGAACGAACATGAACATGGCCTTGTTCGTGTTTGTTCGGTTCGTTTACAGCTCTACTCTTGCCCCTAGCTCTATAATCCACCCTACCCAGTCCCTGAAAGCCCTCCCGGGGGCCTAGCCCTTGGAGTCTTAAGCGGCTTGAGGGTGGGGGTGGGTTATGCACTTGCCGATGGTCTAAGTGTGAAGGTAGGAGAGAGGTAGAGAGAGTTTTGTGTATGGAGATGGGTAGTGGATGGACCGAGTGACGTGACGCAAGCGGATTGGCGAGACTTAGGGTATGTGGGATGGGCGCCCCTTCCCCCCTTATGATGGTGGTGATGTTGCTATTACAGTTTAGAGCATCTCCAAGTTGGTAAGGTCTCAAAAATCTTTTGGGGTTTCCAAGAAAAATTAACGTATATTATTGTCATGGAAGTTTAACTAGACCCACTTGATGACGTAACGACTCTAGAGCAGCTAGTTTGAAAATTGGATCCCAAACCAGTTTAAACTTTAAACTATCAAAATGGTAAACCGGTTTCATTGTTTGTTTCGAATCGGTTTCGGATGCCGCACCGGTATTGTGGCATTGGGTAAGGCATTCTTGAGGGACTTGGCTACAAAGCGTCATCGTCGAGACATTTAGGATGAGTCTATCCGGCAATTTGAGCTCATTTGTAGTGCTGGATATATTAGAGTTCAAATGAGGCAAATAATTCGACCTGTATTCATCAATTCATCCATCTATCAAATATTTATTCATCTATGTTATTATTTGCCTCTTACAAATTTGCAACCATTGTGAATTTATGAGTTTTGTTAATAAGTTTGAAAATTGTTTGTTGACATGTGTAATATAAATGTTGATTATGATTGATCTAACTTGCAAGTGTTAGTGATCAACTATCACATGCTATACAATATAGTCTTTATTTTTAATGATGGATAAAAAAATTAAATATGAATATTTATAGTATTGAAAATTTGAAATTATTAATTCAGTTTACATCTACAAATTAACTTAAAAATACTACACGACATAATTATTTTCTCTCTTTTCACATTTACTTTTAATTTTATTAGTGTTTCAACCTTCATGTACGATTTGATTTTAAAGCTTCCCAATTAAGCCTTAGAATCATTTCACTTTCATATTTCTATACAAACTTTGTGAACCAAAATGAATGTATTGGGTATAAAGAGCAAATCGTTTTAATAAAGTACAGTTGACTGTGAATGAGGTAGTGGTGGAGTAGTTGGGGAAAAACTTGACGTTCTTTGTGACTCAGGTTTGACTCTCACTCTCCTAATTATTTTTTGTGGCATCCATGTGAATGGCGAATACGGGTGACGTCGGTTCGTCTTGGATGGGAGGCGAGATTTTGCCGATTATTTCACTGTCGTGCCTTAGGGCGGGTGGAGGTCGGGTTTCGGCGCATTTGGGAGAGCCAAGGGGTTGGCAACGATCGAGTAGTCGACCTTAGCCACAGCGCCCGGTGTCACGGTAGTTGGCACGTCACTCATTATCGTTAAAAAAATAAAGTATAGTTGACCAATTGCTTATCGTACTTAGACTATGGGGTATGGGGCGGGGGTTTGGGCGTGGGTTGGGGGAAAACGCCCAAGCTACCACCCCGGGTGGGCTTGGGTTGGGGCGTGGCCCTTGGGGCTTGGGTTTCAAGCCGGGCGTGGGGCGGTCTTGACATCCTAGCTGGCTTGCTTCCATTCGCTGACCCCGCCATGTCATAGCGGGCCATATGAAAAGTTTGAATTTTAAAATTCAAACCGTTTGGCTTGGCCAAGCGGTCACCCCAAGCGGTCACCCCAACCCCAACATCCCCTATAAATAACCCCAAACCCCACCGTGTGGTCCATCCCAAACATCCCACGAACCCGTTACCCCAACCGGTCACCCCAACCCCAACATCCCACGAACCCGCTATGGCATCTTGGACACACGAAGAAGAACTTGCTCTCGTCACAAGCGTCGTTGACGCTATCAAGGGGCGGCCACCGGGCCAAACAAAATATTGGCCGGAAGCTTTCGCAACCTACCGACATAACGTCGGTAACGACCGCCACAACATGAACGCGTGCCAACATAAATGGCGCGAGCTACGGCCCAAGCTCGAGCGTTTCAAGGCTTGCTACGAAGCCGTTCCGAGCGGCGAGTTAAGCCACGAGGACCGGGTGACGGTGGTGAACATAGAGTTTCGAGGCAATGAGCGAAAGGCGTTCGACAATATCGACCTTTTTGAAATTTATTTAACGCTATAGGTTTGTTATTTTGTAATTTTTAGGATTATGTATTTTTTAGGAGTATGTAATTTTTAAAATTTTAATGAAGTTGTAGGTTTTTTTTTATAAATGTTGTGTGATTTTTATAAATTTTTTTTTGAATATTCTGCCACGCGGTGCACCCAACCCAAGCCCAACCCATGCTCCGCCATACCCCGCGGACACGTAACCAGGCGGTGAGGGGCTTCCATTCCACGTGTCAACAAATGCCCAACCCAAACCCCACCATACCTCACGTTCTTATTTCACACACCATGATCAAATATTATATTAATAAAGTACAGTTGACTAATTGCTTATCATATTTATTGCTTTCTGCAAAATGAAATAAAACCCACATGTCAACTTACATATTAATAACTTTATGAGAAAAATGCCCGGATAGTCCCTGTGGTTTCGCATTTTTTCACATATAGTCCCCAACTTTCTAAAACTATCTGAATAGTCTCCAAGTTTTCATTTGTTGTTCTCGGATAGTCCCTGGGTCCAACTTCAGTTACTTTTCTCTGTTAAAATGATGTGAAATGACAAAAATACCCTTTCCTTAAAAGGCCAAACCATAGGGACTATCCGGGCATCTTCTTCATTTTTATTTATAAAACCCCACCACCACACTTCATCTTCAACCTCCACCCACCATCACCCTCCTCCACCCTCCACCATCACCACCACAGTCACTCTTCGTCGAACAAAACCCCACCATCAAATACAAAACCCCCAAACCCTCCACCATCACCGCCAAACCAAATCCTTTAGCCCCAAATCAATACAAAACCCCCAAATCTTCGTCGAACAGTAGCAGCGCTGTGACGGCTCTGATGCGTGGAATTCTCTTGTGGTTTTGCTCAGGTGACGTGATGGCAGCAGCAACAGCAACGTGCCAGCCACATAATCATCTCTGCTGGCTACGGTGGTAGGGTTGGGAGCTCCAAAGGATGAACGCTATGTGTGAGAGTGTGGCGGAGTTGGAGCGGAGGAGGCGGAGGAGGTGGCGGAGTTTCGTACAGCTGCGGCGGTGGTTGCGGTGGCGATTGTTATTGTAGAACCGGTTTTAACGATTGCCGGTGTACAGCCCATAGTTGATTGATCTGTGAACCGGGTTTACGATTTCTTCGTTTTCGATCTTTGATTGTGTAGAACCGGTTTTAACGATTGCCGGTGTACAGCCCATAGTTGATTGATCTGTGAACCCGGTTTACGATTTCTTCGTTTTCGATCTTTGATTTTGTACAGCCCATAGTTGATTGATCTGTGAACCGGGGTTTTTTAGGAGAATTGTTATTGTAGAACCGGTTTTAACGATTGCCGGTGTGGTGTGCACGGTGGAATTGGGGGGACTGTTAACGGAATGTTGACGCGAATGAGTATGTATGGTGACTGTGATACGACGTCGTGAGGAAAAACCCAGGTAATTGTCCAGGTAATTGTGGCGGTGATGGTGGAGGGTGGAGGAGGGTGATGGTGGGTGGAGGTTGAAGATGAAGTGTGGTGGTGGGGTTTTATAAATAAAAATGAAGAAGATGCCCGGATAGTCCCTATGGTTTGGCCTTTTAAGGAAAGGGTATTTTTGTCATTTTAACAGAGAAAAGTAACTGAAGTTAGACCCAGGGACTATCCGAGAACAAAAAATGAAAACTTGGGGACTATTCAGGTAGTTTTAGAAAGTTGGGGACTATAGGTGAAAAAAGGCGAAACCACAGGGACTATCCGGGCATTTTTCTCTAACTTTATCTTAGGTTAAACTCTTTACAAGTTTAAAATTATTTGATAGATTTTACTCAATATATCATCATCATACTTAGTAAATTTCACAAATAGCAAAACTAAAGTAAAGTTTCAGAAAGATAAGATTGAGACAGCCTAAACTCTACTCATATGAATTAAGAAACTGGTTCCAGTGAAACCCCCGACTCGATAGTAGTTTTGTATCAAACCTTAGACATAAGACATATAACACTCAACAGCCAGAACAAAAGCCGATTAGTGCATGTACCCTTTTGTCTTTCGGCTATCAACGTCACCACATGATGCATGATTAGCTGTTCGCCGCTTTTAACGTTATTTTCACGAAATTAGTAAAATAATATTAAAATTCGTGCAATTTCCCTTTGCCTCCCTTAACTAAAGACCTACACATATATACATTATATGCGCACACTGCAAACGGTACCTAGATTTTACTCAATATATAATCTGTTTAAAATATCTATATATATTCTAAAGTTTAGTTATATGTTCTATTTTAAAACCAAAATTTATGGTTGTTTTAAATGCACCAACCTATAAAAATCCTATAAATTGCATTTAATTTACATTAAATAAATAAGAGATAAGATAAAAAAATAAAATAAAATAAAATAATTATATATCAATAATCATTAAAATTAATATCAATCAATAGCACATTATCTATATCTATACTACTATATTAAAGAAACTGGGTTTTCTACCCTTTTAGTCATTTTACACACGTATAAATTTTATAGCATTACGTACCAGAGATTACAAGCTGTTTTAGAGGAGGTAAACTTGTGCATTGTCTAAAAATTTAAGACACTTTAAGGGCATAATTGGTAATTCGGACCTACTACCTCATCATTTAATTGACTTGATGATTGAAACCTTAATCAACCCACAGTGAGACAAGAGTAACTGAAACCCTTTTCAAATGACCCTCACCTCAGCGATTGAATGGGTTTCGATGCAATTAAAGCCCTGCAAATGAAGCGTCTCGCCTTCATATCCACACACCATTACATACACACACCCATTATCGCATCGGTCCAAATGCAGATGTAACATCGGCGAGGGAAGTAGGGTTAAAGGTTAAAACCCTGGCAGCGATGACAGTTTCAGAGGTACTTCTTCTCTTCGTATAATGTTCTTGAATCATGTTTCTGTTATTGATTTTGAAACGAATTTAATTTGATTCTTAGGGATTTATGGATCAAATTAGGGCTGTTGGTTACAGTAAAACATGGAGGAAAAGCAATATAAGCCCCTGAGTTTGTATCAACTTTTGTGCTCTTAATTTTAAATCGAAATTGTGTGTTCCATTGATGTGTATTTATGTAATGGATCTAATAATGTTTGCTGAATTAGGGTTTATTAAAGTTTGTTATAGAAAGTTTGTTATGGATGGTGATTTAACGATGTTCCAGTTGTCTGGTATAGAGCAAGTAGTGTTTTGCAAAAAAAAAAAAAAGAAAAAAAACTGAAATCATTCCTGTTCTTCATAAAATGTCTAAGGTTTGCATCATAGCTTTATTTTTAACACAATGATACAATAACATATCATAGAACCATCTGAAGATGGTGCTGTGTTAGCAAAAAAATAATCTAAATTTATTAGTGGTTAGTTTCCAAAATGTGACAACAGAAACTATGTCATTAAACAGTCTGGAAGGTTTTAAGCATTTTGAATACACTTTAAGCAATGCTCTACCTGTTTCATTATATACCCTGATGACAACTTTTTTAACAAAGGGAAAAAGACAGTGAATGAGAAAGGGAAGCCAAAATCGGAAAAGCAGAAGATAAGTGATGATGACCTTAGAACAGCAATCTGTGAGATCCTTAAGGAAGTTGACTTCAATACGGTGAGAATCTGTTACCGGTAATTTTCAATCATTGCAAGAAAACAAGATTAATCACATAGTTTTTTCCCTTGGCATCGAATGATTTCTCTGTTCATACCAATCACCACTTTTTTCTGAGAATTAACTTTGAAAGAAAATTAACACGTTC
Organism: Helianthus tuberosus; assembly: GCA_030545235.1. Taxonomy (NCBI): domain Eukaryota; kingdom Viridiplantae; phylum Streptophyta; class Magnoliopsida; order Asterales; family Asteraceae; genus Helianthus; species Helianthus tuberosus. The sequence goes on along the minus strand of JARYGA010056550.1, from coordinate 26,891 downwards.
ATTATATTAGGGTTTGAGTTTGATGCATTATGCATAAGATCTGGCATTTTATTTCTTACAAGTTTTGCATTGTTTCTGTTTTGCAGGCAACATTTACCGATATTTCTCAAGCATCTTGGTAAGCATCCTCCATTCCTCCTTAGTTGTCAGTTTATACCAAGTTACCAACTGGTAAAGTTTCTAAAAACTGGTTAACAGTAAACAGTTCAAAAGATGCTCAAAGTAATACATGAACCTTCTATATCATTTTATTCAAAAAACTTATATTGTCATTTAAAAATAAAAATTATGTTGTCCTTCGATTGATACAGTACACATTTTGACCCACTACTTGAGCCGCCCAGTCATTAGCATTTTGACTTACTTGGGTGACCAACAGTCTTTCTTTCTGATTATTTTTTTTGTTTCAGCTAAGCGATTCAATACGGATCTGACATCAAGAAAGGCATCCATGAAGTTCATGATCCAGGACAAGCTGACTAAGCTAGCTGACAAGGCTGAGGAAGAGGATGAAGAGGAACCAGAGAAGACTGGAAAAAAAGCATCCGGGCAAGGGGTCAAGGCTTGACGGTCTTGCTTTGATTCGAAAAAAGAATCATTTCTTATGTAGTTTTTGTTTTTTGTTGTTGCTGCTGGTACAAGCATGTAACTTAATGTTAGTTATTTCGTTAGGGTGCCCACCGTAGAGGTAGAAGAAGAGTAGAAGTGCAGTGGTAAATGGTAATGCTGCTTGTCATGCATAAAACATGACGTGAGTATAAATTATAGGAAAATTTGTGTCTGAGCTCACAATTTGACCCATTGATGGTTTCAATATTTAGACTCAGATGCTTGTGTTGTTTTGTGTTCGTGTCCAACAGCCAATAGGCTTACTTTTCATGCAGGGTTGTGTTAATGCTAAAAGTATGTGTTATGGTAAGACTATGGGGTATGGGGCGGGGGTTGGGGCGTGGGTTGGGTACAAACGCCCAAGTCACCACCCTGGGTGGTCTTGGGTTTCGGCGTGGCCCCTTGGGCGGGGGTTTCAGCCCGGGCGTAGGGCGGGCCTAGCTGTCTTCCGTGGCCGGCTCTCATTGGCTGGGTTGGCTAGGCTATATGTGGCTAGGATTTAAATTTAAAAAACAACCGTCTGGCCAAGCCAAACCCATAACCCAACTACTATAATCAAAACGCGTGCCAACACAAGTGACGCGAACTACGACCGAAGCTCAACCGTTTTAAAGCCTACTACGACACCGGTGTGGCAACACAAGGATGTGTTTTCTTTTAGCATTAGCCGGGTTTTGAACTTTCAACCAACTTGACACAAAAAAAAAAAGATATGGTAATTACTTATTAGTTACCTTGTCCACAACATTTTGACAACTTTAAACTGTTCAACATGCGCCTCAAGATTAAAAAAATCCTCAAAATTTCAAGAGTAATCATAAATCAACAAAATTCAAAAGAAAATTACGCGCGGGCATTCCCACTTACTAAATAATATATTATAGATAAAGGTAGATTAGTTTAAAGTTAACTTTGATCTTAATTTTTTTTAATAATTGGTTTAAAGATAATTATTCCAAACTTATGATTATTCTATAAAATGATCTTTGACAAGGTAACCATAAATTTAAATTTCGAAGTAACTAATATATTAAAAGTAGCTCAAATATAATTCGTAATAAAAACACAACAATATATTTTCAAAGAAAACATATAATAAAAAAAATAGGTAAAGGGATCCAAATGATATCAAATATTAAGAACTTATCCATGATATTAGTAACAGAATTTAATAGATTAAGATAAAATTTAAATCGAAAGATCATAAGTATCATAAAAATATCATTAAATTAAAGTTAAAAAGTAAAGAAAAGAATTATTATTATAATATTAAAATAATAAAAATATTTAAAAAACTATATATATTATTAAAATATTAAAATTACTATTTGTACCGATACCAAATAAGACCGTACCGGTATTTTCGATACCAGTACCGGTTGACACCAAGCTTATCCCACCACGTGATACTAAAAAATCATTAAATTAAAGTTAAAAAGTAAAAAAAAAGGAATTATTATTATAATATTAAAATAATAAAAGTATTAAAATAACTATATATATTCTAATATATTATTAACAAGATTTTGGCTAAATTAATTAGATTATTATAAATAATGATAATAATTTACAAATAAAACAACACAATTTGCAACAAAGCAATGCATGAAACACCATATATATTCCAAAGTTTAGTTATATGTTCTATTTTAAAACCAAAATTTATGGTTGTTTTAAATGCACCAACCTATAAAAATCCTATAAATTGCATTTAATTTACATTAAATAAATAAGAGATAAGATAAAAAAATAAAATAAAATAATTATATATCAATAATCATTAAAATTAATATCAATCAATAACACATTATACTAAATAATATATTATAGATAAAGGTAGATTAGTTTAAAGTTAACTTTGATCTTAATTTTTTTAATAATTGGTTTAAAGATAATTATTCCAAACTTATGATTATTCTATAAAATGATCTTTGACAAGGTAACCATAAATTTAAATTTCGAAGTAACTAATATATTAAAAGTAGCTCAAATATAATTCGTAATAAAAACACAACAATATATTTTCAAAGAAAACATATAATAAAAAAAATAGGTAAAGGGATCCAAATGATATCAAATATTAAGAACTTATCCATGATATTAGTAACAGAATTTAATAGATTAAGATAAAATTTAAACCGAAAGATCATAAGTATCATAAAAATATCATTAAATTAAAGTTAAAAAGTAAAGAAAAGAATTATTATTATAATATTAAAATAATAAAAATATTTAAAAAACTATGTATATTATTAAAATATTAAAATTACTATTTGTATCGATACCAAACAAGACCGTACCGGTATTTTCGATACCAGTACCGGTTGACACCAAGCTTATCCCACCACGTGATACTAAAAAATCATTAAATTAAAGTTAAAAAGTAAAAAAAAGGAATTATTATTATAATATTAAAATAATAAAAGTATTAAAATAACTATATATATATATATATATATATATATATATATATTCTAATATATTATTAACAAGATTTTGGCTAAATTAATTAGATTATTATAAATAATAATAATAATTTACAAATAAAACAACACAATTTGCAACAAAGCAATGCATGAAACACCATATTAACATATAGTACAGTACATTAATGCTAGAACCTAATGCAAATTAATAGTTACATTACTTTAATAATTTGTGTCAAAAATAATTCCACAAACCCTAGATCATCTGATAATAACAATAAGAAGAAAGCTCCGGCCGCACACAAATCTCTGGTATTCGACTGCGATTGCTTCGATTGTTACACGAACTACTGGTTCCGGTGGGACACGTCTGTTAACCGAGAGCTAATTCATCAAGTAATTGAAGCATTTGAAGAAAACCTTACCAGTAGTGAACAGGTTAACTGCCGCGGCCGTAAACCTAACCAGAAGAAAGAGAAGGCGAGTCATCGGAGGTTCGCCGGAAAATCTTTAAATCCTCCGCCAGAGGTTTCGGTTTCGCCTCCGTACGACGTCTCATTAGTTGAAGAATATGCAAAGGAAGAACATGAGGTAGTGGAGGAGTCGCCGGAGACGGATGCAACTGCGAGAAGAGGACTTCCGGAAGTGAAAGGGTTGTTTAACTGGCGTTTGTGGGGACTTTGGAGTCCGTGATATTCATCCTTCGCCTCTCAATATATGCTCTCCAATCCATAATTAACTTCTCCCCAATTGAAGATCTTCATCGATTAGGCACACAACTCTCAGACATATATCTTCGATTGATCTCATGCACAGGCTCGCCATCAGGCTCTCCATCAGTCGGCAACTCAATTGGAATCGTAATTAACTTCTCCCCAATTGAAGATCTTCATCGATTTGGCACACAATTCTCAGACATATATCTTCGATTGATCTCCTGCACAGGCTCTCCATCAGTCGGCAACTTCAATTGGAATCAAAATGGGTCATTTACTTGCTCCTTTAATTACACATCATCCTCCGACTCTCCAGCAACCTTTAAGTGCAATATCTATATCTCTAAGATGAAGATAATGTATGGTAATGAAGATTTGGAGCAGCAAGAGGTAAAAATAACCCGAATTTTTCCTTTTATAAATTCGATTCGTGAGTGTTAGTGTGTGTGTTTATATTGATTAGGGTTTCATCAAATGCAATGTGAGGGTTTCCAATCGGTGTTTATACAAATAATATTGAACCCAATTTTTATGTATGTGTATGCAGTGTGTAGTATGGGGTCTTGCTTACCTCATTCAAGGAATAACAATGAAAGACAGGGGTCATTGATTTCGATAAACTCCGCCCCTTTGTTCGCCTTCTTCTTGATTTTAAGTTATGGTGAGTCAATTTCCTTTTTTCTGATTCTAATCAATTAAGAACTATACGTGATTAACCAACGAATTGTGGTAGATTTTATGTTTCTATTGCAGTATTTGGATTGAATTGACTGTTGCAATTTAATAATCGTCAGTTATAGTTCGTTTTTTGAATATAGAGAAACAATGACTTATTTAAGGTGCTTGATTTGGGTGAATAGTAGCAATATAAACTGCTATTGTAATTTGGTGTGATATTCAATTCAGTATCAGCAACCTAATCAAATTGTGCCCTAAACATAGAGTAAATGTGTTCACCAGCAAGGTAGTAATATGTACTAATTTTAAATTATCAGTGACTTCTAATAAGGAAATATAGCTATTAGGTTATGTCAAGGTAAGCATAGTTTATAAAGAATATGTTGCAGAATAAAGTTAATACAACATTTTAGTAATAAATAATAAACTGCTTTCTTATCTATAAAAGGGAACAAAACTTGCAATTTGACTTTTAGATGTCAAAATTGAATTTATATGTATATGTGTATGTAGTATAATATATATTTAACATCTATTTTACACCATCTAAAACAATGAAAAAGAAGAAATAAAAATAAAAAATTTGAAAACTGTGACGTCTTTTGAAGAGGGTTGAGAAACCACACGTCCATAGATTTGAAGTTTTGTGAGACCACATGTGGTGTGGCGCAAACCTCTCTCAAAGCGTCTTAAAAACGCGGGGGAAAACTGTACCCTTGGGCGTTTTGGGCCTTTTTTGACTGGTAGTGCTACCACAAAGCGCCGAACGAGGAGTGGACTTTGGTCAAAATAACCATGGTCAAACGGCTAACTTAAAAAAAACCGTTTTTTGTTTTAAAAATCTATACTATATTCGCACTTTCGTACCGTGTCACACACTATCTATATCAGTCGTCGTTCCAGAAAAAAACAATAACTATTATGAATGTCGTGCATCGCACGGGTGTTCCCCCTAGTTACAATAAGAATTGAGTGGTTAGTTGGAATATTCATTTCAAATCCATGTGGTATACAAAGAATCTTTTTCAATGTGTTAAACCTTAATTAGTCAACTCTGTTAACCTTCAAGCGTAAGCATGATTCGTGAATTAGCAACTTTGTTAATTTTGTCAACTTTGTTTCCTACCTCAATAATCTTTAAATATTTAAATATGATCAATGATCAATTTATTTATGCCTATAAATTAATTTGTGTGTATTATTATGGTGTTCTTTAAAAGGTTTATAATGGTACCATAACCGGGCCTTTCAAAAAAAAAAAAAAAAAATGGTACCATAACCGTACAATGATTGTCACTAAATATCAATAACTAACTTGTAATCAGTGTCAGAACTACTTCATTAAATTAGGAGTATCCTCAAATTTTTTTATCATTCAATCATACAAATACCTAATAGATTTTGCATCTTTTTTTTCATAGCTTGAAATCGTTCCATCACATTGTCGTCTTTTACTTTATGAAAAAAATCCGATAATAAATAAATAAAGTAAACAAATACCTAATAGATTTGGCATCTTTTTTTTCATAGCTTGAAATCGTTCCATCACATTGTCGTCTTTTACTTTATGAAAAAAATCCTTTTCGACCGCACTTCAAAAATTTCGGGCCCATTCGATTGCGTAAATACGTCTTCATAATCTTCAATTTCAAAAAAACATCTTTCAACGGCTGCGGTTGCAACAGGTAAATCCAAAGCTAGCTACACTACCCAATAAACCAAAGGACAAGAACTATGTGTTCCCATTTCAACCATGAGACGCGCAAGATCACTTATTCTATTATATGGGCTTTATTAGTTATTATGATTTGGGTTTAATTATCATAAAACTAATTTTTTGGGCTTTGTTACTAAACAAGTTTTGGGCTTAATGAATAATATCAAGTTTCATAATTTTCTCTTAGGGGTATCCTCGTATATGTTTTTGGGTATGCTATGTATAAAACCGAAAAAAAATTACACTGCTAATACGAATACGGGGTTGAGCCGTAGCCTATGCTACTACACATTCTACATTAGTTCCGCCCCTGCTTGTAATATTAATATTTATTTGTTTATAATATTATAACATGAAGTTAATTTATATGTTAACATGAAGTTAGTTTATAATATGCATCAATTGGAATAATTTATGTAGTTGGAATATTCATTTAAAATGTACACAAAGTCAAGTAGTACACAGATTATTCAAATTACCAGATGACCAAATTAACCATCAATTGGTCAATTTTGTTAGCCTTTAACCCTTCAATATGTGAATTAGCAACTCGTTGGCGTGTTTGTAATTCAAAGTCTAACCTGCAAAACCAGGCTTTCATATTATTATTATTATTTTCCTCCAAGGATTATTAACTTATGGGATTAGGATCAAATACAAAGGCTTCAAAAAATAAGAAGTGTACAAAGACTCCTAAAAATAAATTCATTTCAATAAAAAAAAAAAAAAAAAACTAAACACTCACCACCACCCAAAAACCTAACCCCCCACCCCCCATCACCCACAAAAAAAAAAAAAAAACAAGTTTTTTTTTTGGTTTTTGGGCGGAGGTGGGTGTTTAGTTTTTTTTTTTAGGTTTTTTTTTTGAGAGGGGGGTGGGGGTTAGTTTTTTTTAGGTTTTTGGGGGGTGGGGGGGGGGGGGGGAGGTTTGGTTTTTGGTTTTTTTTTTTTTTTTTTTGTGAGGCATAGTTTTTTTATTTAATTTTTTTTGGTGTTTAGGTTTTTGATGGTGGTGTAGTGGGTTTAGGTTTTAGGTTCTTGAACATTTGTCACTCTATAAAGTCTTCTTACACTTCTTACAATTATGAGCCTTTGTAGAATAACTTAACCCTTAACTTATGACTAATTCATTTGATTTTGGTGTTCAAATATCATCGTAGTGCTAATACTTTCAGGGTATGTCTAAATGCACCACCTCTTTACTTGTTAATCTCTAAAAATCGTCTCTATGGGTTTTTGGATTGGAATGTCAGTTTTTAATAATCTCAACTATTCGTAGTTGGCCGCCAACCGTCCCAACTTAAAAAATAACCACGGGTAGTTCCAACTATTAACGTATTGGCTTCCAATGGACCATGACTAATAGAACCCTAACGCCGTTAGTCTCCGGTCGACGGAAAAACGTTTTTGGTTGGAAAACTCATTTTTGGCCGGAAAACTCAACCTTTTCGTCCCAAACCTCTTTGTAACATTATTACGGACCTTTAGGAAACTTTTTCTAGTAAAAGTGTAACTCCCGTAAATTTTTGTCCAATTGTGAGGTGACACGTGTCCCGAATTTCCAACTGAGGAAAGGGAATTTATCGTTCGACTATGTAACGATACATATTAAATCCTCCAATTAATTCCCGACTGTGTGGAAGGAGGACGGAAATTATATTCTACGTTCATTGAAACGTATTTCGACTGTGACATTTGCACATTTCAATCTTTGTATGTTTCCGAAGATTTTCGTAATCAATAAAATCTTGTGTTTTATTTGCGAAAATGTATAATTATCAATCATTATACAAATCCGGACATTTTTATTCAACAAAATCTTGTATTTTATTGGTAAGAATGCAAAATTTCAATCGTTGCGCAATTTCGATTATTTTCGTGTATGATAAAGTCTTGTACGTTATTTGCGAAACGCATAACCGTACAACTGAATGACCGACATCCATGACATTTTCTGACAAATCTAAGTTACACATGTCTTAACACCTTTATATAACCTAAATATTAGGTTAAAAGGGGTTAAAAGTGACAAAACGTGACAATACGAGTCCAGGGGCCAAATCTGCCAAATTGTAAAAGTTTCTGCCCTTGCCACATGCCTTACGGACCGCCAAGGGGCCCCCTTACGGTCCGTAAAGGGTCCCTAGATCAGCAGAAACATGGCAGCAGCAGATGCAAAGCCTTGGTCCCCAAGAATTTGATTTTTCCAGCTTCTTTCCTTCAATTGACATGTGTTAACACCCCCCTCTGATCATGACACATGTTGGACACTTGTGATGATCTTGTGGGCTCCTAATCACTATAAATAGCAATCTTGTTTCATTTGAACACTTGCTCATTTTCCATCTTTCTCTTCTATTTGGAGGTTCCTGATTATTTTGGGAGCTTCCTTGAGTTCAAGACTCTTCCTAGGATCACTTGTAAGTGTTCCTTTCCAGTTCTTTTACATTTTATAGGCTTTTATAGCTGAAAGTCAAGCAAAATCGATTTTTGCTTTGACTTTTGGTTTAGACCATTATGGTCTAGCCATTGTTCGAATCGAACATGGCTACGCGATCGTAATTAGGTAGGTGTTAATCCCTCAAAAGGGCACCTCCTGAAAATCATGTTAACTAGGTCGAATGACGACTCAAAGTTTTGTTATGTAAAAAGTCAAAGGTCAGTTTTTCGTAAATGTTATAAATTGATCTTATAAATGTTATAAACCATATTTTTGACACCTAATCAGTTGGTAATAAATATTAGAACATGTATTGATCGGAGTGTCACGCTCCGGTTAAAGATAATATTTATAAGCCCAAATTCCCTTAACTGTGTGTTAGTGGTAGTAAGGGGTCGAACCACAAAGAGTATGTGGTTTGCGAAAGGATTTGATTGAATTAAAACGAAAGTCACAAATTATGAAGCTTGCTATGATATTTTTGTATTTTTGTTTGGTTGAAAGATGTGAATTTAGACTAAAGGAATTGATTAATGATTACGAATTAATGATTGCACGAAAACTTGATTAATAAACGATAATGAGAAAAAGGGTTCACACCCGGTTTCGGTAATTGCCAACCTAGGGTTTCTACAAGTTTTAGATTCAACTCAATTGTATACGATTAGCGAATTTAGTGTACCATGATTTAGGTACCAATAACTAACAACGTTTCGAAAAACGGACAAGAATGCACTTTGTAATCAACACAAATAAAACCTAACCAAGACAATGCATAACTACACATAACCATTTCGCAAAGTCACAGCTTTATAATCGCTCGACGATTTACGAATACGAAACAAATGTAAACTATTGTCAAAGGTTTCAAAAATCAATACAAATTGTCTCAAAGTTGAATCAAGAGCAAGTCAAAACCCTAAATTAAACAACTACCTACACCGGGGTGAAACCAAGGTGATTAGCCGCTCATGGTTGATGAAACTTGATCACCGGATGCTTGGAACTTGAATGAAGTCATCTCAAAGCTTGAACAATGGAGAATGTATGAATGATTAGGGCTTTGGTGAACGATGATGGTGGAAGAATGATGGTGGAAGGATTAGGGTTATGGATAGATTGATGATCGTGAATGATGGTGATTTCGGTAAGGATTCGGGTAATGATGGATGATGGTGGATGTTGTAGAATGATTCACAATGAAGATGATCCTATTCTCAGGCTCCAAAATGATGATGGTGGAAGAATGATGGTGGAAGGATTAGGGTTATGGATAGATTGATGATCGTGAATGATGGTGATTTCGGTAAGGATTCGGGTAATGATGGATGATGGTGGATGTTGTAGAATGATTCACAATGAAGATGATCCTATTCTCAGGCTCCAAAATGAAGATTTTTTACTTCCAAGACATGTAACCCCCGTTTGAATGCTAAAAATTCCGTTTAAACTCGTTCCCAACAACCCAAGTAGCAAAATTCGCATTTCAGTAAACCAAGGCCCGTTGCCGACGGCGACGGCCTCCAGATCTCTGAAATCCATCCGACGGGTTGTTTGGCTGTTTACGGGCACCTTGTGATGACGGGAATTTCTAGAGCCCGTCCCGGACGGCCTAGAGCCCGTCCCCGATGGCCTCTAGTTTTTCCTGTTTCGTCCGAAACTGTTTTCTTCATAACTTCTTCGTTATAGCTCCGTTTTACTCACTGTTTTTGCCCACGTACTCGTAATTCAGCCCTCTATCATGCCATATTCCAATATATTCATTTTAAATCCAGTAACATTCCCAAAACACATCCAATATTCGTGATTAACCCGGTTTTGTTCATTTCACATCCCCGGTTGATCCGATTCACGTCCCGGCAGTGGCGGAACCAGACTTTTATGACTGGGGGGTCGCAATGTAACTTTTATATACACAAAGTTATATCTGTTATTTTTTTCGATGAATGTACTACGACCAATGTAACGATATTATGTTGCTAATAGCTAGACTTTTGTACCTATTAATATTTGTTTTGAGCTTCTTTTTCTTATCTCAAATAAACAGATCTCTACATTAAATTATATGATCTATATAGTAGAAGGGTTAGATTTATTTGTGAACAACCCCCTTGATTGTGAACACTAGTGAATTAATCCTAGCCCTTGATTATCAATATACAAGTGTAAACACAAGTGTAAATCAATGACCAAGATTTGATGATGAAAATACACTAGTGTATTTTACGATTTAATGATGTAAATCAATTGTCAGGATTTATTCACCTAGTTCACAAATACATTAGTTTTCACTTTAGAACCTCACCCTATAATAGAAACTATAAGTAATTAGATAAAATAATATCTATAGCATAAGAAAAGAATTTATATATTTAATGCTAAAAAATCAATAAATTAATAAGTAAATAATTAAAAGTGGGAACTGATTCGTTGATATTGTTAAGTTGTCTTCTAAATAAAAAATAATAAAGTAAAAGACATCAATAAACAATAGCTTTTTTAGAGTATTAGTTGGGCCAGACACTAAGTTTTAAAAAGCCCAAATAGGGCGTGCATTTTGTTAACTGTTCAACTTCATCTTTTAAACCTAACAACAGAAGCTCGGCATCCCTGACTGCAGACCTTCCGCCGCACTGGCACCTTACCGGAGAAAAATATTATGGCCATCTTATCTTCTTCTCTTTCAACTAAGGTGATAACCGAAGGATCAAAATATCAATAAACCTCACCATTAGATCTTGGTTCAGTATGGAGTTTAACATGTCGGAGGGTGGCCGGAGGGTCAACGGACCCTCCTGACCCCCCTGTGGTTCCGCCACTGCGTCCCGGTGCTCCGTTTAGCTCCCGATTAGCTCCTTAAACTCTTTTAGACCTGTAAAACACAAATCCCATTAAAAGTAGGCTATTCAAGATTAAAAGCTATGTAAAAACATCAACTTAAGCACAAACGATAACCAGTTTTCGCCCACGTATCACATCCCCACACTTGTCCTTTGCTTGCCCTCAAGCAAATCTGTTTTTCACTTTCACGTGGGTCGAACAACGAATACACTCCCCATTCCCGAGATGAAGGTTAAGGTCAATTGTCATACTAAAGTTCAAACTCTTTACAATTGTCATACACTCCCCTTTTATTTCTCAACTAAGAACACATATTTTTGTTCTTTTCTCAACAATTTTCTCGTCTTTTTCATAACATTTTTTGATTTTTCTCTTTTTTTTTTATATGCAAACAAACAAATAACTATACAAACTTGACTCCTATAATCGAATTTCCATCACATGGGTTAAAAACAAAAAGGTTTAAGGTTATGGGCCAAAGGGTGGTCAAACGAAAGGGTTAGGCTCAAAATTGGCTACTAAGGGATAATTTTTGGGTAAGGATATATAAATGGTGTAAACGGAAAAGGTTTACCTAATGCCTTAATCATTCTCGTGCTTGTATTCGGTCTATGGTCTCGAACGTATCAAAAGTTGCAAGTTCTACAATACGCGACTAACGGTCCACTCAAACAAAGAAACATGTATATGTAAATCTATGATATAAAAGTGGCTCAAAACCTCACGTATAAGGGTATGGTATGTGATATGCATAAAATGCTAGTTTCTTAAGCGGATTATTCCCAAATAACCACCCGCTAAATACCCGTCATGCTATTAATTTGAACTTGACCATGACAAAAGACCAAATGGGTTGTGCCATCCCTCTTTGACTTAGTTACTTATGCTTTAAGATCGCTTTCGTAACAAGACATTTTTGAAATTTTCCCCCATCCCCACACTTGAGGTAAACATTGTCCTCAATGTGTAGTGTTTAAATGAACGAGTCAAAATCGAAAAACTTTTACTACTCCCCCATCCCCACACTTGAGGTAAACATTGTCCTCAATGTGTAAGAACTAGAGTTTTTAAAACGCACAAGAGATGTGACACGGCTAACTTCCCAAAAATTCCACCCCGAAAATAAAATACAATTTACAATCCACTTATTTGCTAACTAAGAATCAAGGTAAAAGGAAACGTATGCACCTGATTTTTCTCGCTAGATGCTCACATCTTCTTCTTCTCTTCACAAAATGGTCGTCCCTCGAACATGTTGTACCTACAAATCTTAACCCTTGTGTAGAAGCATGCTTCTCACAACCATTGAAATTTGTTAGCTACTTAGTTCTACCATTTTTATGAAAGTGTTACCAAATCATGCGTTAATTTACCTTGATTTCTGTGGAAAAATAATTTACAACAATAACAGCCCTAACTCACTTTCGTAGGAATCACGGTTGCATTTAGCGTATGCAACAAACCCTTTTAAACCTCACAATAGCTTGGGAGGACGAGTAGGTCTCGTGAGGGTTATATAGGGAACACACCCACAACGTTCATTTAACTACTAAAACGAAATAACAAAATTATACAACAACAACAATACTAACTAAACTACGGATAACAACTAAAACGAAATGCGAAATAAAATATACAACAACAATTGACTTACCACCTCATGGTGGTCGAATGGCATGCTTTCCGCCTACAAACTCCTCGAAATCACCCACCGATGATTCATACCATTTGTTGCCAAACGGTCCAAACTTCCTCACCTCCTCTTCCTTCTTCTTTTCTAGAGGTGACTTTTTCGCCTTCTTTTTCTTGACCGTTTTCTTCCTTGTTTCTCCAAACATACCAACCATAGCACACACCTTTTTGTTTGGATTCATGTCCTTTTTAGGACGCTTATCCTCACCGAGCGGGTTAGTGAAATTTGGAAAAACATTTAAATTTAATTCCCGGTCCCCAAACTTCATGCTTACCATTCCCGTTGCACAATTTATTATCGCATTAGCAGTTGCCAAGAACGGTCTACCCAAGATAACTACCGGTTGGGTGTCCTCAACACACCTAACATAGTCTACTACCAAAAAGTCAACTAGGTAGTAGCAATCATCCACCTTAACAATCACATCCTCCACCATCCCCCTTGGATGCGTGGGAGTCTGCTCGGCCAATACCACGGGAGTATCAAATTTTTTCAATGGACCAAAATCGTATTGGTCATACAAACTCCCGGGTAAAATGCTCACACAAGCTCCAAGATCGAGGAGCGCCCTCTCAATTTTGAATGGTCCAATTTGAATTGGAATAAGAGGATCTCCCGGATCTTGAGCTTTTTGAGGAAGGGCACTCGATAGAACGGCACTAACATGAGATATCAAATCAACCGGTTCGGGTAATTTGTTGTGCCGTTTTTCGATGCTTAACTCCTTTAAGCATTCCACATGAGCCGGAACCTTTTTAATGTCATCGAGTAACGGTAAATTAATTTTTGCTTGTTTAAAATTTTCCCACCTCTCGTCCTTCGGTGGGTACCGTTGCTCAACTTTTGATGCATTAATCAGTTTAATTTGATTTAAAGAATTTTCACAAAAAAGAATTTTTATTCATTTTTTCAATTTTAATTTGTGAAATCGTTTCTTGTTCATTTTTACTTTCCAACTCATCTCTTGTATTTCCCACTACACCATCAACGCATTGTGGTGATGGAATGCTTTCAACACTACTACAAACCTCATCATTTGAAAGAAGACTTACCGCGCTAATATGCACATTCCTCACATTGCCCGTGCTTGAACTTTGATGCTTAGGGTTCACCGTGGTGTCACTTGGGAGCTTTCCCATGCTCCCCCTCATTTGTGCCATTTCCTCCGCAAGTTGGCCCACTTGTTTTGCTAATGCTTCATGCGATTTGTCCCGAATTTCATTCTCTTTCTTGGACTCTTGCATCATCGAAAGCATTACATCCATCTTTGCATTCAAATCACCACCACCTCCTTGATTATTCGTCGACCCGTGACCATCTTGGTTGTAACCTCTTTGGCGAGTTTGGTGCGAATACCCACCTTGATTTCCCGATTGGAAATTCGGGTTCATTTGGTTGGAGGAATTACCATACCTAAAGTTAGGATGGTTCCTCAACCCGGGGTGATAAGTGTTGGAGTTCATGTCATATTGCCTTCGGTCCCCATACACTTGATTCACCTCCACGGTGGCTTGATAATTCTCGGACCGATGACCGATGTCTTCGCATTCCTCACATACGGTGTATTGCACCGCATTCACTTCTCTTTTCTTCATGCGAGCCAACTCCCGCTCTAACGTTTCAATTCGATCCTTAGAATTCACATCACGATCTGGCCAAGACCTTGAGGTGGGGTGCTTTTTGGCTCGATCGACTTTTTCGCTTTTGACCTTTTACTCATCCTTTCAAGGAACTCCCAATCGTCGTCCTCGTGATTACTTAACAAGGTTCCATTACTAGTTGACTCAAGGTGGTTCCATGTCTCATCATCCAAACCCCTTACGAAGCATTTGACCAACTCCCATTTTTCAATTTGATGATGAGGGCATTTCCGAATCAATTCCTTGTATCGGGTGAAGGCTTCATGTAGCGGTTCACTCGAAAGTTGGCGAAAAGACCGAATTTCATCTCTAGCATCGTCGGTCTTCGCCATTGAGTAGTATTCATCAAGAAAAACTTGTTGCATTTCAGCCCATGTGCGAATACTACCCGCCGGAAGTGTGAGAAACCACTGCTTCGCCTTGTCCTTCAAAGAAAATTGAAACAATCGAAGCTTGACCTCTTCCAAGGCGAAATCATGCCCTGCCCTCCAATAGTACTACATATGGCCGAAAACTCCGCCAAATGAGTATACGGTTCATCATTGGACCTCCCGTTGAAGTGGGGGAGAATGTTGATGTAATGGGGCTTGCAATCAAACATTATTCTTTCACATACAATCGGTGAGTCATTGTCGGTGACCACCGACCTAAAACGGTCATTTACTCCCCGTGGAGGTTGTTGACGACGATGTGGGCCGTTAACTTCTTGATCAACCGGTCTTCGATTATCCCTTCGATCACCACCTCGATCTCTACCTTGGTTACCTCCTCCCACGAAACGAGGAATCCGGTTATGATTCATATTATTGTTGTTATTGTAGTACCCATCATTCCGGTTCCTTTGATTGTTGTTTCGTGGGTTGCGATTGTTTCCATAACCATCGTTTCGAGCATTCCCATAACCATAGTTTTCATTTCCCACAAAATTGGCATTTTGATAACCAAACTCCTCATCATCAAACCCTCTTGCATTGTAAGCATTGCCTCGATTCACGTACCCCCAACCATCGTCTTCTCTCTCATCGAAATTTCCCCCGTCGTCTGAGTATTTTGAGTGAATACTCACGTGTTCTGGCGATTGATAACCGGGAACGCTATACGGTTCATCATCGGGGATTGCATTCCTCAAGTCATCAATGTTGAAGAATGGGTCTTCATTCGCGGGATTGCCGCGATCACGATTACCCCTACGATCGGAATTTACATTTCGGTCATTGATGTTGGTTGGTAAAGGGTTTTGTCGGTTAGAATTTGGATGTGGGGGTGTGGGTGTTCTTTGGTTGTTGTTATGGCCGCGGTTTTGGAATGGTGGTGTTGGTGGTCTCGAATTGTTACCACCGCCCGGTTGGTCTTGTGGAATATTTTGAACGGCTCGAAGGTTGCCCTGATACTGAAATTGGTATTGGTTGTTTGGGTGGTTTGAGTTTTGGGGATCCATTGAACTAGGTTCAACGGATAGTGTAAGTGGTGAATGGGTGGTCTGGTTGGAAACGAGTGTTGCTTCCAACCGGCTTGCCAAATTCCTTATTGCAACTCTTTCGATTTCCGGTTCGTAGACTAACGGTGAAGTCCTCCCGGAGTTCCGCGTATGCATGCACTACCTGTAACCTGCACAAGTAACACACCCCGCGTAACAAAGGAAAAGACAAAGTACAAGAAAAGAACTATGAAATTTAAACAGTTAATCACGCAAATTCAAACAATATCCAAACACAAAGCGCACGCTCTCCCCGGCAACGGCGCCAAAATTTGATCGGAGTGTCATGCTCCGGTCAAAGATAATATTTATATGCCCAAATTACCCTTAACTGTGTGTTAGAGGTAGTAAGGGGTCGAACCACGAAGAGTATGTGGTTTGCGAAAGGATTTGATTGAATTAAAACGAAAGTCACAAATTATGAAGCTTGCTATGATATTCTTGTATTTTTGTTTGGTTGAAAGATGTGAATTTAGACTAAAAGAATTGATTTAATTGATTAATGATTACAAATTAATGATTGCACGAAAACTTGATTAATAAATGATAATGAGAAAAAGGGTTCACACCCGGTTTCGGTAATTGCCAACCTAGGGTTTCTACAAGTTTTAGATTCAACTCAATTGTATACGTGTCCCGAATTTCCAACTGAGGAAAGGGAATTTATCATTCGACTATGTAACGATACATATTAAAACCTCCAATTAATTACCGACTGTGTGGAAGGAGGAAGGAAATTATATTCTACGTTCAATGAAACGTATTTCGACTGTGACATTTGCACATTTCAATCTTTGTATGTTTCCGAAGATTTTCGTAATCAATAAAATCTTGTGTTTTATTTGAGAAAATGTATAATTATCAATCATTATACAAATCCGAACATTTTTATTCAACAAAACCTTGTATTTTGTTGGTAAGAATGCAAAATTTCAATCGTTGCGCAATTTCGATTATTTTCGTGTATGATAAAGTCTTGTACGTTATTTGCGAAACGCATAACCGTACAACTGAATGACCGACATCCATGACATTTCCGGACAAATCTAAGTTACACATGTCTTAACACCTTTATATAACCTAAATATTAGGTTAAAAGGGGTTAAAAGTGACAAAATGCGACAATACGAGTCCAGGGGCCAAATTTGCCAAATTGTAAAAGTTTCTGCCCTTGCCACATGCCTTACAGACCGCAAAGGGGCCCCCTTACGGTCCATAAAGGGTCCCTAGATCAGCAGAAACATGGCAGCAGTAGATGCAAAGCCTTGGTCCCCAAGAATTCGATTTTTCCAGCTTCTTTCCTTCAATTGACATGTGTTAACACCCCCCTCTGATCATGACACATGTTGGACACTTGTGATGATCTTGTGGGCCCCTAATCACTATAAATAGCAAGCTTGTTTCATTTGAAAACTTGCTCATTTTCCATCTTTCTCTTCTATTTGGAGGTTCCTGATTATTTTAGGAGCTTCCTTGAGTTCAAGACTCTTCCTAGGATCACTTGTAAGTGTTCCTTTCCAGTTCTTTTACATTTTATAGGCTTTTATAGCCGAAAGTCAAGCAAAATCGATTTTTGCTTTGACTTTCGGTTTAGACCATTATGGTCTAGCCATTGTTCGAATCGAACATGGCTACGCGATCGTAATTAGGTAGGTGTTAATCCCTCAAAAGGGCACCTCCTGAAAATCGTGTTAACTAGGTCGAATGACGACTCAAAGTTTTGTTATGTAAAAAGTCAAAGGTCAGTTTTTCGTAAATGTTATAAATTGATCTTATAAATGTTATAAACCATATTTTTGACACCTAATCAGTTGGTAATAAATATTAGAACATGTATTGATCGGAGTGTCGCGCTCCGGTCAAAGATAATATTTATAAGCCCAAATTACCCTTAACTGTGTGTTAGTGGTAGTAAGGGGTCGAACCACGAAGAGTATGTGGTTTGCGAAAGGATTTGATTCAATTAAAACGAAAGTCAAAAATTATGAAGCTTGCTATGATATTTTTGTATTTTTGTTTGGTTGAAAGATGTGAAGTTAGACTAAAAGAATTGATTTAATTGATTAATGATTACGAATTAATGATTGCACGAAAACTTGATTAATAAACGATAATGAGAAAAAAAGGGTTTACACTCTGTTTCGGTAATTGCCAACCTAGGGTTTCTACAAGTTTTAGATTCAACTCAATTGTATACGATTAGCGGATTTAGTGTACCGTGACTTAGGTGCCAATAACTATCAACGTTTCGAAAAACGGACAAGAATGCACTTTGTAATCAACACAAGTAAAACCTAACCAAGACAATGCATAACTACACATAACCATTTCGCAAAGTCATAGCTTTATAATCGCTCGACGATTTACGAATACGAAACAAATGTAAACTATTGTCAAAGGTTTCAAAAATCAATACAAATTGTCACAAAGTTGAATCAAGAGCAAGTCAAAACCCTAAATTAAACAACTACCTACACCGGGGTGAAACCAAGGTGATTAGCCGCTCATGGTTGATGAAACTTGATCACCAGATGCTTGGAACTTGAATGAAGTCATCTCGAAGCTTGAACAATGGAGAATGTATGAATGATTAGGGCTTTGGTGAACGATGATGGTGGAAGAATGATGGTGGAAGGATTAGGGTTATGGATGGATTGATGATCGTGAATGATGGTGATTTCGGTAAGGATTCGGGTAATGATGGATGACGGTGGATGTTGTAGAATGATTCCCAATGAAGATGATCCTATTCTCAGGCTCCAAGATGAAGATTTTTTTACTTCCAGGACATGTAACCCCCGTTTGAATGCTAAAAATTCCGTTTAAACTCGTTCCCAACAACCCAAGTAGCAAAATTCGCGTTTCAGTAAACCAAGGCACGTCGCCGACGGCCTGGAGCCCGTCGGCGACGGCCTCCAGATCTCTGAAATCCATCCAACGGGTTGTTTGGCTATTTACGGGCACCTTGTGACGACGAGACTTTCTAGAGCCCGTCCCGGACGGCCTAGAGCCCGTCCCCGACGGCCTCTAGTTTTTCCTGTTTCGTCCGAAACTGTTTTCTTCATAACTTCTTCGTTATAGCTCCGTTTTACTCACTGTTTTCGCCCACGTACTAGTAATTCAGCCCTCTATCATGCCATATTCCAATATATTCATTTTAAATCTAGTAACATTCCCAAAACACATCCAATCTTCATGATTAACCCGGTTTTGTTCATTTCACATCCCCGATTGATCCGATTCACGTCCCGGTGCTTCGTTTAGCTGCCGATTAGCTCCTTAAACTCTTTTAGACCTACAAAACACAAATCCCATTAAAAGTAGGCTATTCAAGATTAAAAGCTATGTAAAAACATCAACTTAAGCACAAACGATAACCAGTTTTCGACCACGTATCATGTATGAACATGTTCGGCTCGTCATTTCCAGTTTTAGGGTCAGTTCGCAACCGAAAGTCAAGCAGTTTGACTTTTGCTTTGACTTTCGATTCTGACCCGATTTAGCATAGTTAGCTACTGAATTTAATCAATGATGAACTTGCAAAACTTATTACCTACTGATATGTTATTGTAATATATTTTGGTATTTAAAACCTGTTCATAACCTGAGTTTTGTTATAAGTTCGTAAATTATGTTATATAATGACTAAAATGCCCTTTTGGCGCTTAGTATGGTTTTTAACCATAACTATCATTCAAAACTTAATACTACTGATATTATAACATAATTAAAGTGTTTTCACAATTGGTATTTGATCATAACTCATATTCTTATGCAAGTTCTCAAACTATGTCATATAATGACTAAAATGCCCTTATGGTGCATATTTTGGTTTTAAACCATATTGTTTATAAAACCTTGGTTACTGAAGAAACACTAGATCAACGACCGGAATCGAATAATCTAGAGGGTTTGGATCTGCATAAAAGGGGGGTTGTTTTCTCTCGTTTGATTCAGTACAACAGACCTTCTTCTCCGATGAACTCTGCAAAAAAGAAGCACCCTTAGCCTCGCCAAGGGGAGAAAGGGGTTCTCTCCTTGACCCGACTCCGGTGTGAGAATAAGTATGGGTTATGAAGAAGAAGATGTATTGTAGAAGTGTGTGTAACTTGAATTTCATACCTGAACAGTTCTCGTATTTATAGCCGGGAGTTTGGGCGGGAAAACTCGTTAGTGAAAAGTTAACGGAAGATGCTAACCCCGTAAGCGGTTACATCTCCTTCTGTTAAGCTTCTCGATCCGACGTGAGTGCAAACGAATCGCTGATTAGATCTATGGCTGGGGATTTTGCCATGTGGAAAGTGATTAAGTGGAGTTTTCTCTCCAATTACATGCCATCGTTGTGATTTCAGTAGCGTCTGGGACGACGGCACGTGTCCAGACGGTTATAACCGTCTGGTGGTGCACGATTGAGTTTCTTCTAGAAGATTATTGGCATAATCTTGTGTGACTCTTTTATCGTGTGGTCACTAGTCACGTAAATAGTATCCAAGTCTAGATATTATTAAGCGGAAGGGTTTAACTTGGGATTTTCATCCTTTGTTTATAGAGAAAGGCGCAAGGATTTATGATTTCCTTTTGGCACGCAAGTATCGTCTGCTATTTGTCTTTTAAGCGTTCTTTGCAGGACCAGTGCGCGGCCGCGCAAGGTCAGAAGGGATGATTGACCAAGTTGTGACATGGTCTTGAATACTTGTTATAAGGTTTTTGGGACCTTACCCCTTCAAGTCCCCCCAGTCTAGTGCTGCTCTTATGCAAGTAAGTGGAGCCCTGGACTTATGAGAGGGAAATGCTCTTTGGCGCGAAAGTAGGGAATCCTTTTTTTTTTTTTTTTGAAAAGATTTACTTTTGTTTTGCTGAGAAGATTTTGAAAATCTTTGACTTTAGGTGGGGGAGGTACAGTAAGGACTGTGTGACAGGCTGTCACTGTCAGGTACACCTCACTATCCGTGGTTTACACACGCGCATGAGATCGCGTTTGTGTTGTTTGTCACTCGCCCCTGTCACTTGGGTAACTGTGATATCCGAAAAAGGTGCTATGGCAGTTACCGAGGCTTATTTATGGCGGTGAGTATATAAGGTTGCTCGAGTTGCCCAATTTTAATCATTACGTTTGTTGAAAACTTTTCCTTCCTTTCTTCATTAACCGTTTGAGAATTTTTTTTCCAATTCTTCTTCTTATGTCAACCGGAGAGTATCACGAAGATTTAGCAGAGGAAATGTCTGCTGAACTTCCACCGCTGAATTGGCCTAGGGCAACTTTTGATGGCCTGGTTCAAAACCTCAGATTCCCGGAGACCTGGGGTGCCCGGTACCCTGAGGAGGGTCAGACAGCAGCAGATGCTCCGGCTAGGTACATTACTCTGTTTTGGGATTTCTTCTGCGAAGGCAATTTCCGTTTGCCTGTAACAAGATTTTTCCTTGAATTTCTTGATTTTTACAAAATTCACATCTCTCAATTGCATCCAATCGGTATGGTTAGGGTCAGACATTTTGAGTTTGTATGCCAGTCGATGCATATTGAGCCGACAGTTCTTCGATTCAGGGTTTTTCACCAGATGCACTGTACCCAAGGGTTTTACTCATTTGTCCAAAGATCGTCTGCGAAGAAAATTTTACAGCATCCTCCAAAATCTTTCCATGACTGGAAACAAAAATTCTTTTTTATCAAGGCAGGGGTGATTCCGATGAGGATGGTTCTAAGGGGAAAGCAAGACGTCCCTATTGACACGCTTCGGACCCCTGTTGACGAGAATTGGTACCAAGATCTGAAGGAGGTCCCTAACATTGTTTTGCCTGAGAAAGCCCTTGTTGGTGCTAGTATGAGTTTAAACTGGAAGATGGACCAGGACGACAAGCCGGTGTATACGGAGGAAGGTCATGGTATGAATGGGTTTCCCTTTTTTTTTTGAACCTGCCTTCCTTCTTTTGCAGTTGTTTCATTGTATGTTGTTGCATATAAGAGAGAAGGCGGAAGAATGGGTACCATTAAGAAGAAGCCTGATGAAGAGCTTTGGTACCATCGAATTGTGAGGAATTTCGTTCTTCCGCGGGATGCGGATTTGACCGCACAACCTGCTGCTGGTACTGGTAAGGTTGCGCATACTGTTTGTTGTCTTATTTTCATTGCGCGTCTGAATGAACTTGTTCCTTGCGCTTTTATAGGCGAGTTGTCAAATTTGGGCATAGGCCCTGAGAAAAAGAAACGCGCGACAACTAGTACTGTTGCGCCGAAAAAGGGTGATGCTGAGAAGACTCAATCTTCTAAAGCTAAAAATGTTGGGGAGAAGAAAGGTATGCGCCATTCTTCTGACAACTGGTGTGATTATGTGGTGGTTTCTGATTCTTTGGAGGGTCTTGCGCCTGCAGTTACGATTAGGCGACCTAAATTGGAACCAAGGGATTCTGCTGACATTTCTCCATCCAACCCAGAGGATCCAATTGATTTGGAATCCAGTCCTGAGCATTTGGTGCAAAGAGGAACAGGCAAAAGGAAACAGACTGATGCGGAGGCCGAGGGTCAGCCTTTAAAGAAGGTTCAGAGGAAGAAAATTACCAGGAAAGGCAATCTTGATGCTTTTATTCCGGATTCCGCTCCTAGTAAGTGTTCCCTTTACTCTTTTCCCTTACATGCTTTAGATATTTATGGATTCTGCTTTTCCAGAAATCCTTGTTTCTCCTGTTCCCATAGAGCCGCCGCCTGTGGTTAATGAAGAACTCCCACCCTCTCCCCCGCGTGCTTCCATTGCTGATCAATTGAAGACTGCCGAGGTTCCTGAGGGTGGCGTGGAGAAGACTGTTGAGGCTGATAAGCCTGTTGACGTTTCTGTAGAAGCTGAGAAGGTTACTGAGCCAGGAATTATGGATGGTGTTGATAATCCACAAACTTCTGAAGTTGCTGCCCATGATTCGGAGAAAGAAAAAACTGTTGAAGAGACTCCTGCTTCAGTTTTCTCTCCTAAACCCTCTGATGTTTTGCCTGAGCGTGTTGAAAAGGTTACTGCTGAGGAGCAAGGCTCATTTTCTGGAACCGGAAAGGATTCTCCTATCCGCCCAGAGGAAACCCCGGGGGATTATTATTACCGAACTTATACAGAGAAAAATGCTTCCGAGCCGCATGCCCCTATCTGGAATTTGAAGAAAGGTGACACTTTCTCAGATTGGCCCGTGTGCCAGGATTGGTTGCAAGGAATATTTCCGCCGGGGGAAATTAAGTTCCAAGAGAGTCGTCAACACGAGAAAACTTATAATTCCTATCTTGAGGAAGTTGCTTCCCATTCTTCGACTACCTATCGCATAGTGCGCGAGTGGCACAGTATGCATAAAGAGTGGGACTCTTTCAAGACATCAAAGAAGAAACTTGCTGATGATGAAAACCGATTCGCCCAGATGAAGGCTCGGTTGGAAGCTGATCAGGCTAAATTTGAAGCTGACCGGAAAACTGAGGAATGGTCAGTTGCGGGTTGGAAAAGAAAAGCGGAAGCTGAAGCTGAAGCCACCCTTCTTGCTGAAGAGCGCAAAAATTGGAAGAGAATTTGCGGGAAAGAAAATGCTGAGAAGATGAATCTTCGCAATGTCATCAATAATCTCAAGGCTGAGGTTGAAAGATTAAAGAAGCAGGAAGAGAGGCTGAAAAAGGAGAAAGCTGAGGCAGAAGCTGCGCTGGAGGAGGCGCGTTCTCATAGGGAGCATAGTGAGCAACGAGAGGTACAAGCTTGCGCCACTCTTGTTCTTAGAGATAAAGAGTTAGAAGAACTTACTGCTTTGCTTTCTGACCAGGAACAACTTAAGAAGGATCTGGAGTTTGCGCATTCCGAGAAGACTGAAACCTCCCGCCGTTTGACTGAAGTTGAAGAGAAGTTGGAAAATTCAGAAACGGCGTGGGTTACAGTGGAAAGCGAGCTTGAACCTTTGAAGAATGATATGGCCTGGTTGAAAGATCGCGGTATTGCCTGTGTAAGTTTCCTTTTCTCCTTTTCTTTGAAAAATGTTATTGCGCTTTTTTTTTGTTTATTCTGCCTTTATCTCCCATAGGTTGCTGAATCGGTGTTGAATTATGAAGAGCTTGATAAGACGGTTGCGCGTTTGGTGATTGCTGCGCGAAATGACGGGTATTCTCAAGGCTACGCTGAGTGTTCCCATCATGTGAATAGCGCGTTAAAGGTTGATTGGGATAGTAGCAAGTCTGCTACTTATGGTGTAAACACCAGCGCTGAGCTTTTAGCTTTGAAGACAGAATTCAACAACTTACAGCTTCCTGTGATGGATCTTATAAACGTTGCGCTGCAATCTGATGATCACGTGGCACAATTAAAAGAAATCTTTCCGGATGAGGGTGAAGATTTAGCGTAGGTTTGCTTCTGAAATTGTTTCGAACAATTTGTTGTAGTATTTGGGATGTGTATCCCTTTTGTTGATGCGCTGTTGCGCAAGTAGCTAAAACACTACCGTGTTTGGTAGCTTTTTAGGGCGTGTTTGTACGCTAAAAACAATATGTCATGGTTTTTAATTTTACAATATCTTGCATGAGTACAATTACTTTGGTTGAGTAAGGCGAATGAAGTTGGTATAAGCTCATGTGTGAACGTTTGGTCATTTGTGACGTAATCACTGACCGTTCATGAGGCTTTATTTTATTTTTACCATTATGTTTTTGCGCTTACTAAAAGGAATTGCATGCACTTTGTAAAAGAAAAACACAAGAATGAAAAAACTTTGATGTTTATTCATGGATAGGGCACAGAGGCCATTACAAAGTTTTTTGATAAATATATGAGACTTAACTTACTCTATGTTCTCGCGCTATTTTGATAAGTCTTGTCTTTCCGCGCATATACCATAGAGTCTCTTCTCAGTTCTTTGCCCTTTTGCTTGGGCCCTCCTCTCCCCTAGTTATCTGTTTTATCTCCTTGCGCACATTTTGAAGCAAATGTGTGAGTTCGCCGCTTTTGAGGGCTTTCTCTATTTCTGTACGTAAGGAGATACAGTTGTTAGTGGTATGACCGCTGTCTTTGTGGTACTCACAGTACTGGGCAGGGTCTTGTCCACGCTTGTTTTTCATGGGATCGGCGGTTTGAACTGGTAATCTTCTGTACTCAAAACTTCTGCGGGGTTTTTTGTTATGGGAGTCCTTTGCCTCTCCCTGTTCTCCTGTTTGTTCTCCCTCTGCGCAGTAAGTTTGTTGATCGTTGTTCGAGCGTCCTCAGATGAATGGTTTCCTGAACCAGAGTCGCGCCATCCCTTCTTGTATTTTCTCCCACCATTTGAGCTTAAGTCGGAGGGTCGGTTATGTGGTGGTGGCGGCCTATTAGTGGTCAGGTTCTTCTCTGTTTGAGCGTACACCTTGGCCGCCGCCATAACCTTCTCCCAGCACTTTGGGAGACCCTCTGTTCCGGATAAGACCTTTATCATATCATCGCAACGAATCGCGTACTTGAACTGCGCGCGAATTAGTTGCTCATGGACTCCCCCGATCTCCAGGACTTCTTTGTTATACCGAGTGATGAAATCCTCTAGGCTTTCGTCGTCATGGCGCCATATGTTCATCACGTCGGATGTGTCTCGTTCAGATCGTCGCTGTTGACTGAAATGAGTCAGGAATTTCTTGAGTCAGGAATTTGCTTCCGATGGGTAAATTATCGAACCAAATCCTTGCAGCGCCGGTTAGGGTCTGTACGAACAGGTGACACCATAATGGTAGAGTCCAGCCCCCAACCAACCCTGCGCTTGTAAAAACCCTCAAGTGGTCATCGGGGTCCGTCAACCCATTGAATTTTCCTACGTTGGATGGTAATTTAGCTTTCTCGAGTGGAGCTAAAGCTATTTCCATGATGAACTTTGAATTTTCCGCTGCTTCCGCAGGTCGGTAAATCAAATCATAGTTATGTTCTGCCTCAGGGTTATAAACCGCACGAGGTCTGCATTTGTTGTAATTTGGCTGCAGTCGGTCGAACACACTTGTATTTGCACTTAAACGGTAAGTTGGATCAGTTTCATCGGTGTGGGTATTTCGTTGAGAACCCAACCTATTGTGAACTGATTGTCTTCGGTGAGGGTGTGATTCATCACGATACTCTCTCTGATGGATCCCTGACTCGGTGTACTCATATTTTGATGTGGATCTGGAGTAAACTTCTGTATTCTCGGTGTGAGATGGACCCTTACGTTGAGAAGCATGAGCATGAGATCCTGGCCTTCGCGACTGAGTTTGAGGTGCAGTTTGTGCAAACAGCTGTGTGTATCCTGCATTCAAAGCTCCTTGAGACCTAACATACCAGGAGATTGGAGTTTCTCCTGGAGGCAGAATTGAGTGAACAGGGTTTTCTGGTAACACCCTTGGAGTGACAGGTTCATTTACTCGGTTGGACTGAACCTCGTTGTCATCCGAGGCATCCTCTGGAATTCCTTCCACCTGAAAGTTGTTTCCGACGTTTGGCCGAGGGCCGTTTTGCCGGTGAGACGACGTTTCTTCCATATGCAAATGGAATCAACAAAGTGAATCGAAACAAGATAAAACTGATGAAACAGAGAAATCGGTGGGTGCCAATGAAGAAACACTAGATCAACGACCGGAATGGAATAATCTAGAGGGTTTAGATCTGCATAAAAGGGGGGTTATTTTCTCTCGTTTGATTCAGTACAACATACCTTCTTC